>JALPQI010001601.1:0-112139 GCA_025490895.1 Thaumatotibia leucotreta | reverse complement strand
TATTATGATAGAGGTCAGAATATCATTCTATTTTTATTAAGGCCTCTTTGATATAATTGAATGGAAAGTTGGAAACACTAAACATTTTTGCCTTTATAAGAAATAACACTCTTATTCATAAAAACGTTTCCTACTTAAACTAGAAAGCTGATAATTATGGTTGATCCTCTTCGATCTTATCGATATGTCTATAAACCGAAAATGACCAACGACACATATCAGCTTGCTGGGTTTGTAAACGTTTATGAATAAGAGGGTAAGAATTTCTTTGTGTGAAATAGCAGCCAGTTTAATTAGAATCAAAAGTAGACATAGAGCTACGATGAAACGGAGCTCGCTCTTTTTTGTAAAGCAATATTGGAAGAAATCATTCTATAGAACCCAATTTTAGTCTTTACACAACAAGTTACTCACTTATGTACAAGTAACGCTTTATTTAGTCCTTCGTAAAAAAACTTACTACAATGACAAAAAAATACTACAGTTTATTCTCAATGAATTTAAGACACGTGTCAAAGTTCTCTACAAAACCTGCCCCGAAGATAAACAACTTAAATGTCAATTACTTATATGCGTTTACATCTATTCAGCCACGCAGTACCCACAGTGGGAACCTTAGATTGTGTCAGATCTTATGGCTTTGCAATAAAGTTCAAAATTCACAACGCTATCGGTCATACGGAGACTGAAGTAACCAGTTATAGACCCTACTGCGATGTCATGAAGTCGAATAATGGTTGTATAAAAGTTGAGTGAGCCCGGACAACAGGTTTGCCTTGACAAGGTCGGAGAGCGGCGCAGGCGCAAGTCTTCACGTAACTAACAGAGCTGCCATCTCTGGGCAACAAGTATAAGCTTGATCTCCGATTGCAGTAACTCGAAATCGTTAATCTGTTTGAGGAGCATTCCATGAAAACATGTCGTAAGCGACACTGTCTTTTCAATACTTTTGAAAAATTAAATTAGTAAGCCCAGTTACGGTATAATAATAACATATCAAGGCTTTAAGATTAACAATGTTTCCTAGCAGCTAGCATATTTTATTAAGGTAGCAAGGGCTTGTGCATAAATCACGCGAGGTCCTATAGGGGGGGAGGGGGTCCAAGAAAACATCACGAAAGATCACGGTAGGGGAGGGGGGGGTACAAGGAGACCTCACGTGTATTTTTTTACGATGAACAAACTAAGAAATATTGTTAATTTCGGCTAGCGAACGTGAAAAGTTGAATGAAAAAAATACACGTGAGACTGCTAAGGGGGGGGGGGGCAAACCAAGAAACTCACCAAACATCACCATGGGGGAGGGGGGGGTCAAAAAGTAGCCAAAAAACATCACATGATTTATGCATGAGCCCCAACCATAGCGAGTCGTAAGCGACAAAAAGTAGATGTTTTCATGGAATGCTCCTTGAATGGGTCAGTGACGCGCGAGACGTAAAAATATGTTAGATAAGTATAGCGATAGCTCCGTATGGGTCAAACATTTTGGATACATCCCTCTCCTCAGTGACTGAATCAGAAAGATGTAGAGCGGATTCATTCTCCAAGAAGATCAAGCCACATCAACAAGAACTGATTGCCGCATTTAGGTACATAATTTTGCGAATGTGTTATAAAAAAATAGAGAGAGAAACGAAGGATTTCAAAGTATGTAAGATGTAAATCAAGTTTCGAAAATAAATCCGAATAGATATACATGGCCGGGAACACCGTTCCTTGACCAAATTTGTAGTGTTCTAACTTACTTACAATGAAATAATAACCTTATGCCCAGTGACATTGTCATTAAACCTATTATTTCATGGTTATTATGCAAAAGCACCCTCGAATATTAAAAGAAAAGAGAATGCGTTCTGCTTTTTGTTTAGTCATAGTTTTATTTATGATGAAGAGGCGAAAAGATAAGCTATCATTTTCAACACCTGTAGTGCAGTCTTTAGCCACCTCTTCTGTTGACACAAAAGTTTTCAGGTGGGAATTTCTCGAAGTCTCCAGACTTTGGTCAGACAGGACACACAGACAGGTGTGGTTTGGTTTGAGGCGAATAGTTGCCAGTCAAAGCGAATAACTGGTCTATTGACACACCGGCCGCGCCATTCACACCGCGATGACTACATTCAATAGTGGAATGTTCTATTGAGGAATGTTGAAGGACTGCAGTAGGATGAGTTTCGGTTTTGTTAGACTATTGGCCAAAGTGGACATTTGGTAGCATAAAGGATGGAAGAAATTGGTTGGTTACGTAACTGATGATTAATGGTGACTGATTAAAGATGTCCCTGCTCGGCATCATGAAATGCATCGACATAAAAACAATCTAAATTTATAAAGTTAATACGAAAAACATTTACTAGGTCTTGGTGATCAATTGATCATGTACAATCGACGTCAAAGATATCATGACGGTTTAGGTACCAAAAATATATTTACATGACCTTAATGTCAAGGCAATAAAGACGTGTAAATATATTTATGGCACCTAAACCGTAACGATATCTTTGACGTCCACTGTTAAGTGAGATGTTTTAATGAAGGGTCTTGATACCACGTTAGGCAGAATGCCTCCAAAGTCACCAGTAAGAATACATTTGTCACCACCTCAACCCTTCCGGTGGGTGTCGTGAGAGTCGACTAAGGGATTGATTTGTCACCGACCATTCATTTATTGATGATGGGTAGCTGCATCATCACAGTGGAAACCCGCAGTAGACTGTAACAGGCTGGTGTTTGTGGGTGATGTGTATAATCATAAAACATCCGACATTACTTCCTTTCGCTACACGTCTACACAACTCAATCGGGAAGTAGGATGTGCACTTCATAACTTTAATTTGAAGTTCCTTATACGTTGCTCTCAAAACAGAGCGGACTGTTTAAGATTTCTTAGAATGAGAAGGGCAGAATGAAACATGAAACAAGGGGCTTGTTCATGGCCTATATGCTTAATTACTTGGCTAATTGTTTTACAGCCGTTTTTAAGTTGTTTTTTAAAATGGCGACTAGAGCTCCTAAGGAGCTAAGCATTGTATTCATCATAGTTGATAATCAACAGTATTTTGTAAACGTTGCACATCCAACCGAAGTCTTTGTATTTTCTTCGGTTACCGCGAGGATTACTCATGAAATAAAACTATGAAAACGGATAAACTCGCGTATATTAACTAATTTTAACTTCATTCAACGTTTCGAACACTTTACAGGGTTCGTGGTCTGCGGATGACCACAGACCACGAACCCTGTAAAGTGTTCGAAACGTCGGAATGAAGTTAAAATAGTTTTATTTCGAAGTCTTTGTCTCAAGTTGTTTTTTTTTAATCATGTTCCGTTAATAGGTATGTTCACGACCACTATTATTTCAGTCAAATTCACAGACAAAAGCACAATATTCGTTGTTAGACCAACCTCTAACTACGAATATTTACGAGAAGCAACCTTCTCCATTGCTTATCATGGAGATCATTTGAAATTTTACTATCATTACTGGTAGTGATTTGATTTCACTGATATTTCCATTATGTATATAATCTAGGTATACCGTATACCTACTACTCTGGGCTGTGAAAATTCTCTTGACAAATGCCACCCGGCACGTGCTGAAAAATCGTGGCCGGCCCTGACCGCACGTAGAAATGCAAATTGTAGCCTGATGTGATTATTCTTGATTTTACTAAATTTGCAGGCTTCTCGACTGCGCAGTGGCTTACTGAATTGTCTAAACTCCTTACAAAATTTCGGGGTTAACCAACTATCACAGGATTAACTGGTTAATCCTGTGCTCTCTATACATTTTTGACACTTGTGACCGTTTTAACTAGTGGTAGCGACACTAACGACGGAAC
Organism: Thaumatotibia leucotreta; assembly: GCA_025490895.1. NCBI lineage: Eukaryota > Metazoa > Arthropoda > Insecta > Lepidoptera > Tortricidae > Thaumatotibia > Thaumatotibia leucotreta. The sequence goes on along the minus strand of JALPQI010001601.1, from coordinate 108,300 downwards.
CCGAAATTGTGCAAGCGAGGCTAATGGTTACTAACTAGCTCTAAGAAGTGTCTACGGTCAACCAATTGGGAACAATGTAAAAGCACAGAATATGTAAAAGTGATGCTTACCTCGTAAGGAGCGTCTTGAACAGTGGCGTTCAGAATTGCATGGACGATTTATGAATGAATTCATTCATAAACTGTCCATGCAATTTTGAACAAAACTGTACGGGATGTTTATCAACTTCCAGATAAATATATCCGTAAGATAAAATGTCTCCATATGTGTACAATCTGAATATCTTCAAGGACAGAGTAAATAGGTATCTCATAGGTTAGGCATCATTACTTAGCAACAGGCATGATCGTGATCAAACGTCTACCTATTATGAACAATAAAAAAAATATATATCCCTCTCCCCAAAACAAAAAAAGAACAAGTAACATTTATCTAACAGATATATTTCACTCGGGGATAGTGGAACAGGCCCTAAACCTTCAAATAATTATTGACCATCCGAATTCCGATGTCCATGCAATTCATGAGGAACTTCAAACCACTTCTCATACGCGGAAGTACCACTTGATGGAGATTGAACATGCGTGCTCCCAAACGGGTCTGACAGTGACCCTGTGCCATCGCATCTATATTTATCGAGTACTGTCTGTTCCCGTATCGACCGGACTATTTATAACGCCCGGCGTCGGCTGCGTAAGCCCTTAGGAACCTGTAGCCGTATAGTTACTATCAGATTTATCGGAGAATCTCAGAGATCTCTGATGATATTTGAAAGTGCACTCTAGCGCCATGGCGCAACCAGGGTGCTCAAAAATATCTGAGCAGGCTGGATTTTCGAGCACCCTGGATGCTCCGACTGTACCATGAGATGCCGCCGCGTTATTAACGCAGTCTTACTTAAAATAAAAATAAAAAAACGATTATTGCCCAAAAAAAACAAGACTAAACAATGAGAGGAAAAAAAATCTTACAATATAGGTAGGTAGATACAATACGAGTATTAACAATATGGGGCAATGGGTACCAGTCTCAGGAACTCAGGATATGCTAGATTGGTGGAATTATCCAGCTCTGATTTTCAGCCTGGTCCCTTTGGTCGGGAAGCGTTTAGCGCTTGAGTAGTTATTCATGCATGTGTGTGTGGTTGTGTGTGTGTGCATAAGAAGTTTGACTGTGCGTGTGTGTGTGTGTGTGTGTGTGTGTGTGTTCATGTGTCTATTCATAAATATTTTTAAACTTTTTTATATACGCCGTGTTTTTATTGATTTCCGTAAAATTAAAGCGAAACTTATTTAGGTCAAAAATAATCAATTGTTCTAAGAAACTAGTATCTTCACTCTCACTGTTATTGAGTTATTAAGAAAATAAGTTTGATGACTGAACAAGTGTATTGCAATCTTTATTACATCCTAATGAAACTTATTTTGACATGTGCCGTCAGTCACCTGAGATCTTATTCTTAAGGTTCTCTCACACTTGCCATTTCAATTATTATGTATGAAAACATTTTTTTACGAAATGACCAAAAGCCGATATACCAGGGAACTTCTATTTGTCCCAAGTAACCTGTCCAATTTAACAGAAATCAATAAAAACACGGTGTATATATACAGGAACAAAAAAATAGTTTTATGTTTTAATATATTCCGGTATACTTTCTATTCATCTCGGTAGTAGGTACTCGCGTATTGGTGTGCGATAGCTGAATAGGAAGAAGTCCGCGTTAATAACGTGAAGGCAGCTCATGGTGTAAGCACACTGACGAGGAGACATACGAGCCCCGATGCAGTGGAGTTCGTCTAGTTCGAAACAATTTTTACAAATTTTTGAATATTTTAAAAATGATCACATTATGCTAATGATAAATTGTATGAACGTTAGTCATGGTTAATGTACTACATTTCAAGAGACACAACAATCTGAAGTACGCTTTTGTTGTTTAATAAATCGATTTTAACAAACCAGTGTCTAAATTATATTTTCGTTCACCACCGTAATTCCGCGCTTATAAGCTTGACGCAAAATTCGCAGTGCATCAGGTGTACCATGTCGTCTTTAATATTAATGGCGTTCTTTACATTCATTGATTATTTACAAAATTAAAAAATGTGGAAAAAATTTAAAAAAATACCTCTCGTAAAATAGTTTTTCTTTTATTCTGATTTATTAAGTCCAAATATTTTATACTCAAAGAAACTACTTTAGTACTAGGTACTATTGAATAGTAAAGGTTTTGTCTCTAAACCTTTTCCCCCGGATGAACGGGATAATCTCGAAAAACTGTCTTACTGGACGAGAACATATGCATCGGGGCTCGTATGACGTGAACATTGCCTGGCGTAACAAACATTTTACAACTATAAAATCATTTCGGCAATTTTTTTATATAATTGATATGAAGTCAGAACATTACGTGCCCCACACGACGACTTGATATGAAGTCTCAATATTCAAAGTAAAATGCAAAATATGGCAATATAAAGAGAGTTAAAGTTTACGTTCAATTTGCTGCTTGGCGTAGAAGGCCACTGTATTGTTTTTTTGACGTGCCGACGAAAAGGTTAACAAATAATGGGACTTGATCACATACACTTACATTTATGAATTACCTTGTTTCAGGAATAATCTATTTACAAAGTTTAACAATCTAGTAAATATTTAAAACATTGATTTGAAATCAGCATATTGTACTGTCAATATGTCGGGAGCAGAAGGTATAAAATTCTAAATAATTTTGTGCTCTTGACTATACTTACCCACACCACTTTCATTGCAGATTCTTACCTAAGCAATCTTATACCCATTGAAAAATTACCGTACTCAATCTAAACTTCGAGCCCCCTAAAACAAGTCATTAGTAAAAACGTCCCATCAGAAATGCAAAAACTCCTTTGACGATGACATTTGATCGGTGGCTCATTTTCGCGAAGCCTTCAAAGAAAACTTTTGCGTCGGCAATGAAGATTGTACTTCAAAATGAAAACCAATAAAACGATGGAGGAAATTGGGTGAGGATGATTTTTATTGGAATTCCGGGAATTGGTGCAGGATTCTTCGGGACAGGATGGGAGGGGCGTAACATCTGTAAAACATAAAGGTTCAGTCAAATTAAGTAATAAAAGGTTAGGTTATTAGTTATTATGTAAATTTTATATAACTGAAAACATTATTTTTCAAATACAACAAAATATAACTTTTAATATGCATTTATATTTTTACGGTTACTATCAAAAGTGTTGTCTTCAACTCTATAGTATACTAAAAAAATCAATGCAAGGAAGCTATAAGTGACAAGAATTACATAAAGAAAATTATTAAAAATGTGTATGATTGGCAGGCAAAAGGTGTGGTAAGATAATAAGATTAGAACACATTGTGGTAGCATTGTAATCAAAAATAAGTTTTATTACAACGAAAAACTTATTTCGAAAAAAGTTTGATTTTCCCTGACACTAGAGTTTAGAAGACCTAAAATATTGTCAGTAATACACCATAAAAAGCTCTCGCATTGCTCGCTAGCACCCTGTATGACTCAACAAATTGAAACCATATGCTACTCAAGAACCATATCAAAGTGACGTTGTAGTGTAAATCAGATTGTAATAAATCATACTCCTTGTTATTTTGACATGGCCAAGTCAAATGTGACCTGAACTAAAATAGTAAATTACGACACAAGTGCGAAAAAAATGAAATTCGAAACGAGTAGCGATGTGTTAAAACACGACCGATATGGAGGGTTTTAAATCGACACGAGTTACGAATTTCGTTTTTGCACGTGTCTCGTACGACGTTTTTTAGTACAGATGGCCCTCCGAAGTTTTGGACCTGACGTAAAATGACACACTTCTCGCACTAGAGCCTAAAAAAGGCACCATCTGTACTAAAAAAAATATATTACCTAATTAGTTTAATAAGCCAAAAATATGAGCCTGGAATTGTGGAATCTGGAAGCGCGTAGGTGTACACCGATAAATAAATGAAGACGGACGCTTATAGCGGACCGCTGGGCCCTTAAATATTTTAGAGAAGGTTTTTGTGCTTCCTATTCTTGGTGATTGGCGTAAGCAAAAGTGAATCTCGAATTTACATTATTTCATGATTTTTTTATGATTTTGCACACTTGTAAAGTTTTAAAGTTCAAATGGGTCGTATATGATTTTAATGCTTTCGATGCTTTTTTCTTTATGACACTTTAGTATAACGTCTCACTGTGTCGCTTTCCATTTGGACGTTTAGAGAGATAGTTCATATGTGAGCCTATTTCGCTATCGTCGCCCTAAGGCACTGGTCTCACCGGGAGCTACTAAGCTATGAACTATGGGCACCGCTAGGCGAGTATCGCCGCGTTTCTTTTTTTTTTACACGGGAGTGCTTATCTATTGTTCGTGTTTATAGCCGATAGTTCGTAGCTTAGTAGCTCGCGGTTAGACCAGTGCCTAAGCCCCGATACAGAGCAGGAGTGTCTTCAAAAGACACTCCTCATTTATTGCTCTGAATCATGAGGAGGTTGTATAACAATTCCCAACAGTACGTGACAACGGTGACCAATTCCTTGATAAGAAACTAGCTTGAACAAAAATCGTCCTCATGACCCGATCTTGTATTGTAGAAGATGTTCCATTCATTTCCAGTGATACTCGTAACATCCTGCCGCCGCCCCGCCGATAGCAATAAAGGATACAATAAAAATAACGAATCGTCTGAGTGAACTTGGTCTTCACTAAACGTCTTTTTGAAAGATCTATCCGTATTTTTGTAATATAACATTTAGAATAGAATAGAATAATACTGTATTCGTAGGCTTTGACTTAACTAAACAATACAAAAAAAAAGTTTTAAATGAGAAATTAATCATGTTGATTTGCTAATAATTATCTGATGGCTTATTAACATCAAATTACTAGCATTTCGCTTTAGTTTTTTCACGAGTCATTCATAAGAAGGCCTTTCACAATTCAGTTTAATTCATAACGACATGCTTTAACATAACTAAAGAGCTACCGCGAAATACGATCGCCTTGTTGCCTCCCTGTCACACTTACGTACCTACGAATTGACAAGTGCGAGAGAGATTGGAGGTAGGCCCGCGCTGGTCTTACGCCAGCCGTACACCTGGGTCGCGTTTTATAAAGTTACAATTTACAATTTCGCTGTTTGCCTCTCTAACGCACGCACATATTGGCTAGAAAGAGAGGCAAACAGCGAAATTGTAAATTGTAACTTTATAAAACGCGACCCTGTAAGTTCTTACGTAAGTTATAGGGAAGGAGCTATACTAAGGAATGAGAGGTGAATATCACTTTTTCATTCCTTAGTATAGCCCCGTCCCTATAACTTACGTAAGAACTTACAGGTGTATGAGCGCACCTATGTCAATATACAAGCCCCGATGCAGTGGAGTTCGTCTAGTTCGAAACAATTTTTACAAATTTTGAATATTTTAAAAATGATCACATTATGCTAATGATAAATTGTATGAACGTTAGTCATGGTTAATGTACTACATTTCAAGAGACACAACAATCTGATGTACGCTTTTGTTGTTTAATAAATCGATTTTAACAAACCAGTGTCTAAATTTTATTTTCGTTCACCACCGTAATTCCGCGCTTATAAGCTTGACGCAAAATTCGCAGTGCATCAGGTCGACCATGTCGTCTTTAATATTAATGGCGTTCTTTACATTCATTGATTATTTACAAAATTAAAAATTGTGGAAAAAAATTAAAAAAATACTCTCGTAAAATAGTTTTTTTTTTATTCTGATCTATTAAGTCCAAATATTTTATACTCAAAGAAACTACTTTAGTACTACTATTGAATAGTGAAGGTTTTGTCTCTAAACCTTTTCCCCCGGATGAACGGGATAATCTCGAAAAACTGTCTAACTGTACGAGAACATACAGTCGTGGCCAGATAATTAGGAACAAGATTTTTTTTCTCATACAACTGCCTGTAAACAGGGCTTTGCAAATTTTATAATAATTTAAAAAATATTTGACCATTTTTCGTTATTAATATCAGAACTTGTCCATGATTAAATAAGGTATACTGGGACGTATTGCAAAGTTCAAAAAAATACCTAACTTGAAAAATATGGATGACGCCATAGACACTTCAACTTAATTAGGAACGATTTCATACATTTTGTTCTTAATTAGGTTGAAGTGTTTATGGGGTCATCCATATTTTTCAAGATAGGTATTTTATGGAACTTTGCAATACGTTCCAGTATACCTTATTTAATCATAGATAAGTTCTGATATTAATAAAGAAAAATGGTCAATTATTTCTTAAATTATTATCAAATTTGCAAAGCCCTGTTTGCAGGCAGTTGTATGGGGAAAAGAATCTTGTTCCTAATTATCTGGCCACGACTGTATGCATCGGGGCTTGTACAAAAGACTCCTAGAAGGTTTCCTAAATATATTAGATACCGCTTGATCATTTCTTCCATTCTTTATTTCATGAGAATATACAGTTTTTTGGTGCTTTGCTTCCGACTCTCTTAGTGTAAAAGCGTGGATTGTATGCATCGATGAAAGGTAACGACCGAATATGTTTTCTTAGTTTAAAAAAGAACCCTGAAAAGTTATATTCTAATATTTCCCGCTACCGCTTATCGCTTGCGTCGCTTCAAGTTTTATTTCACCGCAAAACAAAGCTTTCATAAACTAATTCACAAATTGTTTACAGCAGGTACCCCTTTTGTTTATCGATTTTTTATTAACGAGAGCCAGCTGCTGATAGAATTGTTGGGCTCCGCTTTATCATAAACAACTGATTATGTGCTACAGGGCAAGATAATATTATTATGAAACGAGTGTTACGAACTACAATATAATAATGAAGCATAGCTATATCAAGCCAGTCCGTATTTATTGTGAAAGGGCTTGTCCATTAATCACGTCATACGATTTTGGCCTATTTTAGACCCCCCATCCCCCATGGTGATATTTGGTGATATTGTCAGGATCAGCGCCAATATAACGTGTAATTTAATGCTTAAGTAGTCCTCTTTTAATATCACTTGAATTGACGTACTTTATTAAGTACACGTGATGGGAAAAAATAGTTTTGCCAACTACGAGGTAAGTTCTGAGAAGTTTTTAAAATTAGTTCGGCGTTTAACATCTGATTTTATTTAAAAAGTGTTTTAAAAAAGGTTTTTTTTTTTTTACCAGCTATAATGCTGTTCAGCAGAGAGTAACAAAATATTACACGTGATCTGTCCGATGACAAACTCGGGTCTCAAGAATTCGAAGAAAAAAACATATACATGCCATAAGCTACGCGATGGAATACGCGTAATAAATAGAAATACGGTACTATATTACGTTATTTATGTGTAAGTAAATCATAAAATATAATCACCATTTTGCTGTAATTGCAAGTATTGCAACACCTCTTCTTGCAATTCTCAGTTAGACATTTTATAATAAAACCGTCTGAAACGTGCCAACGCTTCATAAAGACGGTTTTTTACTAACGCTTCTACGATATCACCGATTCACATGTGTTATCTCCAAATGTTTTCAGCAGGCCATTTTTATATGAGAATGAGTATTCGACGCTGTGCTTGTATTTGACAATTTGGGCGTTTTATGTCAAAGACATAATGATTAAATTTGAATAGCATTTTTTGCGATACCTTCTTTATTTGATAATCTGTCCAATTGTCCATCATGGCGAATACTAATGTAGCGTCGAGCACTGGTACTCTTATTTTAAAGACAAACGGGTCTTAATCGCGTAAACTTACTCACGTCTTAGACTCACGTTCGCCTGCGACCAAGGGTGTAACGTCATGCCCGAAACGTCAGGATATAATTAAACGTAAGTTTACGCGATTAAGACCCGTTTGTCTTTAAAATATGAGTGATAATCGTGAAAGTTTAAATCAATACACTGGTACTCTTACCTTAAACTTATATACCTAAATACCTATGTATGTATTCCACAGGCAATCCCGACTTACATACAATCTCGACATACCTGTAACAACACAATTCAGTTTAAACTTTTGCGAGACATAATAACTATAAATATAACTAAACGGCTAAACTCACGTGTATTTAGTCACTACGCGCGACATGTTTCGGAGAGCCTAGGTCTCCATTATCAAGCACTGAACCCGCGTTCACTCCAAGCGACTAGCGAGCGAGACTTAGGCTGCCTAAATACTATATACATTAAATTATTTCCATTTATATATAAAATAAAGCTATGAAAACGGATAAACTCGCGTATATTATTAGTTAACAACGTCAAGAAAAACAAACTTCAGTATTTCGGGCATATCATGCGGGGCCCCAAGTACGAGATCCTCCGGCTAATACTTCAAGGGAAGATTCGCGGGGGTAGGAGCGCCGGTCCAAGAAGGCACTCTTGGTTGAGAAATTTTCGTGACTGGTTCAGTTCTAGCACTCGTGGATTATTCCGTAATGCAGTCAACAAAGTTAAAATAGCCATGATGTTGTCCAACCTTCGTTAGAAGAGGAACCAGAAGAAGAAGATATTAACTAATTTTAACTTCATTCCGACGTTTCGAACACTTTACAGGGTTCGTGGTCTGCGGATGACATATGACATATGATGATATTCCATTTAAATAGTTTTATTTCATGAGATAATCGCAGACACAAGAAAATATTATGAAGAGTTACAATTTTACACTTAAGACACAAAGAATACAGTCAAAGGAAAATGAAAATGTCTGTACAGAATTTCCTTATAAAGTGTATCAGTTTCATTGCTGTCCAGTATATTTTGCTCTTTATATCCTTTCTTAGTACCTAAGGCCCGTCCGATGCAGGCGAACGTTCAAGAAGAATACAATGTCAAAGAAAACTTAGAGAGGAAATGTCGGGTCTATGCCTGAGGTTAGTTAATGTTTGTAGAATGTTGTAATATTGTAAAAATGTTGTAGGAATCGATTTTAAGAGATTTAATATACATAGATATTAAGAATCTCTCAATGGGTTTTATTAATAAATAAATATCTTGGAACATCTTACACAAAATCGACCTAGTCCCACAATAAGTTCAATTAATTATAGACAGTACTTAAATACATAGACAGCCACGACCAAGGAACAAAATATTTGTGATAATTAAATACACAAATAATGCCCTCACCGGGTTTTGAACCCGGAACCTTCAGCTTTGTAGGTAGGGCACTATCAACTAGGCTACTGAGGCTCACAAGTTTAAGTTGGTAATAAACCAAGAATACAATACAAATACTCTTTATTGTGCACCTCAATTACAGATAAAGTAGTGAGTTAACTAGAGGTAGACAACAGGCGGTCTTATCGCTAAGAAGCGATCTCTTCCAGATAACCTTTAGGTAGCGGAAATAATTGCATTTTACATTATGCCAGTAGGTGTAGAAAATGTGACAATATTAGAACACTTGAAGTAATCCGATATGCAATAACTAAAATAAAAAACAAACACATTTTCTCAAACTTGCTACGGAATGTTAATGTTACTTACTTTAAATTAAACCCGGAAATACTATATATCCGGTGGCATATGCTAAGATGATATGTAAAGAGATTTCATGTATTTATTTCACACCTAGGACTGCAAACAAACTGTCTTTTGTTTTGAAACGTCAAATTGTGACACTATGTCTTGACATTCAGCCACAGAAAAAAAAAATAACCTAAGAACTAATGTCTATACCACCAGGTAAAAGAATACCTCAAACAGATTAAAAAAAAATTTGGCGCGAATGTTTTTTTTTTAAATGTTGTACGATACTGTACTATTGGTTTATTTACAAATCAAATAGTATGGTTCGGCGAAATCAGTTCGTTTTATTTCATGGCAAGTTTGAGAAAAGCACTATACAAATCTCGGCGAGAAACAGGGTTACAGGCCGCGTATTCCTATCTGGCCTCAGTTCCTTCGGCCAGATATATCTACTTGGCCTGTAACCCTTCGTTTCCCGTCCTCTATAGTAATGTACTATTATAAGTATTATTAATGAATGTGTTCTAAAACTGCGTGATTAAGGAATAATGCAAGGTGTGTTTACATTTATTTTAGATCCTACTGATGAATGGTATAGGTAGTATTAGGTATGTAGGTAGGTAGGTACTATATTCCCGAGTCTCAAGTAAGGACTTTAAACTCGAAACATTTTAAATATATCGCTTTCATATATTTAACTTCAATTTGGCAAAAGCCGGGGCTATTGTTGGCATCGCGAGCATTAACCGAAAAAAAGGCAAGTGACCAGAGAAGGGAGGAACGAAGAATTAATCTTAATTACAATGTGCAGCGATTTAAAATCAAATTTCCTGAAGCTGCCCCAAGCAAAAATAGCCTTTAAGATTTATATTATAAGAGCGAAAATGTCGTGAAATATGATGTCTCGGAACGGGCGGGGTTATAAAACGCTTGACAGAGATACGGGACCTCTATTAATTACAATCAGCGTTGGCTTACTAAGAATCTCAATTTTTTTGGGAACACTGAAGTTCTAGAGAGAACTTGGAAAGTCGTATGTTTCGAGGAGGATCTCTCTCTGTCACTCGTACGGAGGCGTCATTGGATTGAAAGAGACAGATGTTTGAGAACAATCTGATTTCGCTATGCCGTGAGTATAAGCCGTATAAGTTATGGTTGATATAAATGTTTGTGACAGTAGCATGATGGATGGGATGATACAGCGTGAAAGGTAGTAAAAGTAAGACGTATCACTGAAAGCGCCTACAAATTCTGGATTGTGGTTATCTGTATCAATCCATGTACTCTACTGTACCCATGAAATCGGTTACACGCGAAAGGCTGAGCCACACTGGATGCGTTGCGTGTGCGTGGCGTGCGCGTTGTATTTCAGTCCACTGCTGGACATACGGCTCCCCTATTCGTTATTAACTTATTGGTGGGGCCCTTACGGATACACTTCGACCCATTGGGATCTTTTGTGTGATCTATTCGTTATACATAGGCGAGCTCCAATTCGAAGTTCTAGGTATCTACTACTGGCCGTAACGTCTATTTCAGGCTATTTGAGGTGTAAATAACCAAGACATCGCTTTTGGTGGCCAACTAGACGTATGCGAAAGCGGCAAACTTTACCACAAGACTGACAGAAGAATTTCGTGATTGATGGTAACATGACTTTTTTTGTCTTTCTATCAGCTAAAGCCGAGAACCAAAACTCATCATAATACTTGCGACCATCATGCGGTTTCGCCACTCCGGTTCTCCGCAAGCTCTACATAATTCTCGCACATTCAATACATTATTTTCTCGATACAAGAACCTTTTATATTGGAATTCCATAAACACGATCCAACGGCGTACCAATGGCACATAAATTGCAAATAATCACACAAATATATCTGCAACCACGAAGGACATGTGTGCTTAATATTTATTCATATGTGCACGTATAATCAACTGGCTGGGATATTGTGTCCTCATTCCCACGGACGGTCATGTATGCGTCTGATAATACAGATGGCACGAAGTGCGCAAAATTATCTGAATTTTCTTTATGGGGAAGGGCAAAGGTAAATGCATATTTAATTGTCTGATTATTAATAAATAATAATAATAATAAATACTCTTTATTGTTCACCAGAAAATAAACAAATAAAACTACAGACAAAAGAAAAAATACTAAAACAGAGGTAGACAACAGGCGGTCTTATCGCTAATAAGCGATCTCTACCTTGAATTAAACCAAATATATTACCTTGTGGCTCAAGAGTAAGTGTTAAATTATGACCAGATAGTAGGATTTAGACATAATTTCGCCGGGTCCAAATCCCGGCAAGGGCATTTATTTGTGTTTTTGTCAAATGTGTTACTTGGTTATGGTTGTTTAACGTTTACTATAGTATGTTAATGTATATACTTATGTATATTTTGTCAGCAAAACTGTTACCATTAATAAAGTAAACACGCGAGCAATTGGTAACTATCTCATGTGGGATTGGCCTGTCCCGCGAGTTGAATGTAGCAATTTTAATGGTTATAATTATCAATTTATGTTGCCGTGCTTCTCACAAAACTTATTATATAATAAGTCAAGTTGTAATCTATGACTTGAACACTCTATGATTTGTTTTTACTCTATGATCCATACTGAAGTTATTTTCGTTGTACTCTTCAACAAATGTACGATTTGTCGTGAAATGTAGACGTTGACGTACACGTGGAAACTAGCTTTCTGCGTATTGTTTCGCATATTCGCCTGGTTGACACCCTTCAATTGTCTATTTACTGATTTTGTCGTCTTGTTCTTATTTATGTCCTACTTTTCTTAGTGACTTGCCTTTATTTCTGTAGTTTTTCCTTTTTCGGTTACCATGCGGACGGAATTTGTTCTCTCTTTACACGAATTATCTGTCTAAGCGTCACCGACAATGAAGCAACGCAATTAAGCAATTTTTTGGTTGATATCGTGAAAGAAAATTCATTTAGTTTCCTTGTCATATCATAATATTCGTAAAGCTTTTGTCACACTTCTGGATTTCCAGTCGTCTGTAATGTATGTTATACCTACAGAATATAACATTTAATACAAATTGAAAGACACCCAGGAAATATACTACCTCTACAATAATATAATGTTTATTTGCATTATTTCATTTTTAAATCAAATAGGACAGCGAATTACCACAAAGATGTCGCATTAAAGTTAGGCAACCCGCGGAAATAACATTAACACGAAATCAAAAAGAAATTCAACGGACACATTCCAATTACAAGTTTCCGGCGTTTCTGGAGCGAGCAAAGAAACCGGGAGACTTGACGGGAAAAGTCTGTGTTGAAACAAATCGCGCAGTCAGATACAACTTATTGACTTGGGTCGACGGGACAGAACATTTGATAGTATAGGAATTTTATTGGCATACACCACTTATTATTCTCGTGATACTTATGGCATAGTGCGCGGAAGCAGCATCTAAAATTATGTCTAATGGAGAGTAGATAACAAATGTAGCGACGACTCTCTCAGAGCCCAGTTTGAAAACCAGCGCTGGGCAGTTAAGTCTGAAGGTAGGTTTACACCAAACAAGCGATTGCTCATTCTATCCCCACTCTACGAAATTCGTTGATTTCGTAGAGTGGGGGACAGAATGAGCATTCGCTCGTTTGGTGTAAATCCGCCTTTACGTCGTATCCTCTTATTCAGAAACTTCTCCTGACTTAACAAGCCAATATCTACTTCCGACTTATCGCCTTTCGGCTTGCTATGTTAGGAGACATTTGTGCTAGTTTTTAAGTAATTAATTGAATCAGGCGTTACTTTGCGGAAGTCGATATTCAAGGATGAACAATATTGCTTTGCTCTTCCGCGATACAGAATGTGTAGCTAATTTGTGTAACCCGCTATAATTACTTGCGTATTTTTTGCATGCAATTAATTTTCCCACCCTCCAGCCGCAAAAATAAATAATTATAGCGGGTTACACTAATTAGCTACACATTCTGTATCGCGGAAGAGCAAAGCAATATTGTTCATCCTTGCTAGTTTTTAGTAAAACGTCCCACTTTGTCGCTTACCATAAAGACGAGGTTTCCTTGTGCCTTCATATGAATAAACTGACAACGCGGCTTTACGGCAAACGACAAAGTGGGACGTTTTACTAAATTCACTCACATTTATGAATAAGGGGGTTATTATGCAATATAGTTACACCTAGTTAAAGTAATTTTGTTACTTCAATTTTATTTTTGTCTCATCTTGAAAATGTTGTCTATAGCAATATTTTAATTCATTTACTCGTTTCTGACATATCTTACCTATATTAGGTAATAACAGTACCTAACCAAATATAAATGATAACTTACGATTTTATTGTTTTTCATTTAAAATAATTGACTTATGGCCTTAAAATAAGTATTTTGTAAGAATTACAGTTGTGGAAGTGGTCACTGAATGGTGAGTATCAAATTAATTCATAGCCGAAGCATAGCACATCTCCGGAAAGGCATCCTAAAACCGTAATGTGGTCGAGTAAGCAACATTCGACAAATATTCAGTTTCGCTACGTCAAAGGAACAGTTTATGAGCGCTACGCAATGAAAACTCGCGGGCGTCATTCTTGTCGTTCTACGAACGCTCGCGAGATGATCGCTCAGAACAATAAAAGCGCATGTCTAATACAGAAAAAATAAAGGTTATCATGTCATTACAGATTCATTTTGACAAATCGGTGTGCTTCTTTCTCATACGTTGGCAAGTAAAGTTTAAGTTAGCGTTTAAAATATTGCATCACGCTCGCTACATTACATCAGTGCGAGCGTGATAGACTGCTTTAAGGTGCGTTTAAACCAAAAGAGCATTCGCTGTTCAAGCGCCCGTTCTACGAAATCAACCAATCACGTTTTGTGTACCGATCGAATTTCGTAGAGTGGGAGGTTAGAACAGCGAATGCTCTTTTAGTTTGAACGCACCTTTACGTATCGATTAAACCGCTAACGAAAACCTTACCAACTCATAGTACCACTGGTCTGATATTCATGTTTATGAAGGGAAAGGAAAACGAAGGAAACGGAGTTCTCATAGCACAATCGAGTTAAGACTAGTGATTGGTCGTTCCCGGCAATCCAATGTTAATATGGGGAAAGTTTCCATATGGGAATATGCCCCATACCTACTGTATTGAGTAATTACCGGGAAGGACTTATCACTACTTAGGACTTTATAATAAAGGCACGGACAACATGACAGTACACTTATATTATCGATAAAAATGTGTAACATAACAACTAAGTACATAAAAATATTTTTTACCACGAGCATACGGCAAGCCAGATAGTAAGCGACCTACCATTCCTACCAATCTCTAGACATTGTCTATGCCTTTATCTCGTTTACTACTTGACTATAACTAGAAGCTTCTAGACTGGACTCCAAACTCGCGCTAGCAGTGACAATACTACACGCCCCGGGCTTGAACGAATGAGATTACGCGTTTCCCACTGTCCCGATATGCATGTTTAAATATAGTTGATGTTCATAAGCTTTATGAAGGACGTATAATTAGTTGTTATCGTTCTTATCGTGTATAAAAGGTTGAAAGCTTTAACGGGTAACATTTAGATACTGAAATATAATGAAGCGGATAGACGGTTCGCGCGGCGCAGTCGTCGTACAGTCAAGGTCAAAGATATACAGGGTGTAAGTCTAATACGGGCGAAGCTCTTAACGGGTGTTAGTTTACGACATAATAAGTACATTCAAATAACTTTTACTTAAAATTGAGGCAACAAAATTTTCCATACAAAATAATTCGGCGCGCAATGTAGAGCAACATACGCGAGTTAAACATTCGTTGACAGCTAATTTCAAAAGCAGATGACAGAACTGCCATATCAACAATAACAAATGTTCGTACCTACATTGCTGCTCCGATAATCTTAAAAAAATTCTGTGGGGTCATAATTAAGAGTAACTTTAAAAAAACTTTGTAGTCCGTGATTACACGAATGAATCCCATGCCTGGTTTAATTGATCGCCCGTATTAGATTTACACACTGTAGATGCGCGCATAGTGCTAAATAAATATACATAGTTGCATTAAAACTTTCGTAAGACAGTACCTAACTATAAATTAAGGGTCCACGGAAAGAACATGTGTAATCCTTATGAAAATCAGGGTAAATTTGTACCTTGTTCCTTTAAAACTAAGGTTGTTTTTCCTTCTGAAATTGGAATTGACTAGACATGTTTTTTCCGTGGACCCTTCAAATATAATTAAACGGTTATACTCACGTGTATTTAGTCACTATGCGCGACATGTTTCAGAGAGCCTAGGTCTCCATTATTAAACAGTAAACCCGTAAGGTAGTAGTGACATTCCTTACACCTGAGTTTATCAAGCACAGAAGGCCGAGTGTAGGTAGTAACTTATAAAAAACGTCTCGATTGCGTTTACGTTTTCATCGACAATTTCATACAAATGACGATGAAAACGTAAAATCGATCGAGACGTTTTTTATAAGTTATTACCTACACTAGGCCTTCTGATCCTGTGTTTACATAATGGAGTTATGGAGACATATGCCTTCCTGATTCTGCTCTTTTCAATGACCAAAATTCCTTGAAGGATGAGTTTGAAAAAACTCTGTGAATCCTACCCGGGATCTACACTCTACACTTCTACAGTCTTCTTCTTCTTCCTAGACCGTTAGTCCAATTAACTTGGGGTCGGCTTTCCTCGTCCGCATCCTCCACTGAGCACGGTTTTGTGCGGCGTCTGGGTCAATATAAGCTTGCCTAAGAAGGTATTTTTGGACCGTCGTCAGCCATGGTGGGTGGTCTTCCATGACCCGGGATAAGAAATATCTGAGCTGGCCTCTATTGCCATGGCATTAGAGTGCATGTTCAGATAATTTTGAGCAGTGGCCGCTCAGATATATATTTGTATTTTGCTGTTACCTGCCGTGAAACTGTTCACGCGATGGCCTCATCGGAAGACCAGCGCTGGCACTCGCTAGCAAAATGCTGAGATGAGGCCATTTCGTAGCTTACACGTTCTTATTTGTATAATATTTATTTTTTTGTCTCTGTATTTTTTGTGTGCTACGAATAAAGTTATTCCTATTTCTAGATATATCTGATAGCGACTGTACAAGTTAATAGATGTATTGTTTTCAGCGAAGTTCCCGAGGGACTCTGTATTGATTACCGTTAATTCTTCGCCGTAGACTTTATACCTTTTTATATAGAAGCGATTATCCAGTGGCATGAGGCTACACCCACGTGATTACTGGAGCATTCCATGGGCTGTCCCGTACAAACGCGTGTATCCGATAATTTGAGTTTCCTTCCGAGTTGTTAGTTAATATTTTTTTAGGAATTTTTGACTTTTCTGGTCACGAAAGAGAACTTCGATAAACCGATAATTTTGAGCAAAACTTTGTACGGGAAATCGGTGGACTTTGTCGTAGAATGCATCTACTTTGGGCCTAAATTTTGACCATTTGTACCCTTCACTCCAACGTAAGGACAAGGAGTTATGAGTGAAAAAAAATATGATTCGATACTAATTCAGCGTAGTTTTTACACGTTTGATTATAAAGGTGATTTTTGTATAATCTTGTAACAAATTTATCGGTTTATTTATATTGATGTTCGTGATGACTTCTTGTCGCTAAAGGTGCGGTTAAACTAAAAGAGCATTCGCTGTTCTAACTTCCCACTCTACGAAATTCGATCGGTACACAAAACGTGATTGGTTAATTTCGTAGAACGGGCGCTAGAACAGCGAATGCTCTTTTGGTTTAAACGCACCTTTAGGTTTGAGTAGTTCATTTTTGTTTGAGGATATATTGTATTCTAGTTGTCTTTTTATGGAATTGCTTGCAAGCGAGTAGACAAATCGCCTGATGGTAAGCGATTAGTGATCGCCGATCACCGTCACCCATGGACACCCGCAGCACCCATGGTATTACAAGTGCGTTGCCGACCTTTAAGATAGGAATACGCTCTTTTCTTCAAGGTTTGAAGATCGTAACAGTCCGGCAGTGCTGCAAACTCCACCTGCATGAAAAAAAGGAGACTTGGAAGAAAAAAATCAGGAGACAACAAAAAAAATCAGAAGATTAAAAAACATACCTTTTTGTGCTAATTATAAATTAATTTGATTTAGTAAAATAATTTAGTGAAACAGACACACACAAAAAACAACATGACATATGCATTTTACTTTATTCTCGTCTCATGACAATCAGACTTGACAGTTGACAGTGTTGACACTGACAGTTACTTTGAGGTTTTACCTTTTATACATTCCTATTCTATAGATTTTCGCTTATTGTCTTTCTTCTTGATGTTGCTCATGCTCATACATGCTTTTATTTTATAGAGAGAGCATTTCCTTGGTGATATTGTGGGCAAAGCAAGAACTTTTACTGTATAGCCTTGTACAGTGCAAAACCAAAAACACACACCACAAAACATTAATTTTATGAATTAAATAGTACTTTACTGGACCTTCCACTGGTACACGTTTTCTTTATTTTTTCCTTGATCACAATCACAACACAACTGCAGTTTACGTTACTATAGTACGCGGCACGAGCATAGAGTTAGCATAAATACAGCTTTGAACAAATGAACAGTGTTGCCAGGGCTGTCGCGTCACTAGTCACGTTTTGATTTCCTAAAAATCACGATTTGGCTCCAAAAGTCACGCGTTTCAGTTGTTCTTGATAAATCGATTTTATCAAAAAATAAAAAATAAACCGGCCAAGAGCGTGTCGGACCACGCACAGTGCAGGGTTCCGTAGTTTTTTACTGAACCTTCTAAACCGATCAAGTTGAAAATAATTTTCCTTGAAAGTATTTATGTAGCTGAACTTTCATCACTTTCATGATTTATTTCATAATTTTTGGACTTACGGTTCAAAAGTTAGGGTTAATAATTATTCAAAACATTATTAGTTTATTTGCACGCTCATTATTTCTTTAAGACAATATGTACAGACTTGAAAAATGAAACATTGCTTTTTGCAATTGCAGTACGTCTGTCTAAACCAATATAAACTTGCCAGCGACTTAAACGACTCACACAAAATTACACCTTAATGTTTACGAAATAAGTGTTATTGTCACTCTGCCAATGCCCATTACTGATATTGATAATAGCGAAAGCGAATATTGAATAATATTGATACTGTCACTTGTCAGTGTCATGAGTGTCATTGATAATGACAACTTTGACAAGAGACAATTCTCTATTTGTGGGTGCGTTCCAAAATCATAAATTACAAATATTTTGTTTCAAAACTGACTTCTGTAAAAAAAATCACGAAAATTTCTTAATAGGGTAAAAAGTCACGAAAATTCCCTTAAAATCACAAGTCACGCGCTTGTCACGCGGGAGGGTCAAAAGTCACGCAGATCGTGACTTTCGTGACCATCTGGCAACGCTGCAAATGAACCGCTTTCGCGGCAAAATATTACCGGTTGACATTGACACTTAACTGACGAGACTGAACAAGGAAGTGACTGATTTGACACATGGTACAACACAGATAAGAAATAATCGAGTCGATGGAATGACAACGTTCCGTTCCATTATCTTCGTTCAATTACATAGAAATGTAAGTGAAAATACTTGTTGCCAACCTAACACGGGTGGAGTTTGCAGGAGTGTAATCGCTACTTGTCAAAATCAGGAGATTTGACTCAAATCTATAAATAAAACAGTAGATCAGGAGACAGAGCTAAAAATCAGAAGAACTCCTGATAAATCAGGAGAGTTTGCAGCACTGCAGTCCGGAAACACTGCAGGCGACAAATCATTCAAGAGTTTAGCTGTGCGAGGCGGGAAATTTCTAGAACATCGCACGATTCGCACGGTTGAGGACTACCAAACCTCTAAATGGTGAGGATGGAAATGCTGTCGCGTAGGTCAATGGCGGAAAGACGCTGCAGGGATTAATCCGAACAATTCCTCAGAGCACTCTCCGATATAAATGCGATAGAAAATTAAGAGCGAGGCTACATCTCTACGCAAAGTCAAGGAATCAAGTCGATCTGAAATATTCTGGCGGTCGACGATTCCTGTGTGAAAGTTCTCACGATCGATTGTTAATTAAACATAACACTGACATGAAGCATAATATTGATAATTTAATCGAGCTACAAAACTATTTATATAACATATGTAGAAGGGAACTTACACAAGAGATAGTCAGAGAGAGTAGAGTCATTATTTTTTTCGAAAATCTGTGAATGCAGAATTACTAACGTTTAAAAATCACAAACTTCATTGGGCAAAATACCCTATTTAAGGCACCTACGTTCCTTTCTAGTCACATAGTTGTGGGACGCCCTGTATATTGAAAGACGTCAAACGCCGATGATTTATGTGAACAAGACGATATAAATCCAGAAAGGTATCCTAATTACATCGGTCGGAAAACCCCGGATTCCCGGCGGGCGGTAATGTGATGTTGTATTCCGCGAAATATGTTCCAGGGCGCGTTACCGTTGCTTGGCAACCGGTCGAGAGTTAGGGTTACGTGTATTCACTGTCACTTGTAAATTATGTAATATCCCTTTTTAGTCTGTACATATAAAATCAAATCAGATACCAACCAGTATATTTACTAAACCAAAAGTAAATTATTAAGGAAAGATATTTGGGAAAATTTAGGACAGGTAGAGGAATGTAGAATTACGTGGAGTGAAAATGTTATAAGGCCTGGGGCCCATTTCTCGAAAGCTTGTAACTTGTAATACAAGCGGAAGTCCTTATCAAATTAATAGTGTCAAAAAGAGACTTCCACTTGTATTACAAGTTACAAGGTTTTGAGAAATGGGTTGCCTCTCTCTCGCACTCGTGAATTCGTACGTAAGTGTAACAGGGAGGCAACACATCGTTCGTGGTTCGCGGTAGGGCCCCTGGACCGGTGCTGTGGACGGAGGCACTCTTTCAAGAACAGCGAAGAATAGACAACGGTTTCGCTAACATCAGATAAGGACATGAGATATGACACGAAGAGACTATAATATGTTATTATAAATATTTGGTATTTTATTCCTTATATTGGATTACATTCATTCTTTATTTGGTAAATACATTAATCGGAGCATCGCCTCAATGAGAGAAAACAATATGTATTACAATCAACTGATCTTTTTCACTTCTATGGACACTTATTTAACGTCAGATTAAAAAACCTTATTTGCAGTTAGGTTTGTAACGACAATTAAGCACAAAATTTCAATAAAAAATTGGTTACGGTGTAGTTTTATAAACTTTAAGCAATAAAGAATATAAAAATACCAATAAATTAATGAACATTTTATACTTAATTGCCGTTAAAAACCTGATTGAAGTTAAACTTTTTAGTCTCACGCTAATTGGGTGTCACTTTAAGTGAAAATGCCCAACTGCGTAATGAGCTGCCATCCGCGGTAATAACTATACGACCTTCAGCCAAAAAGAGCTTACTCATCAAGAAATCTGACAACGCACTTGTGACCATGATGTCGCAGGAGTCCATGGCGACTCTCTTCTTCACTATCACTACATAGTATAAAATAAAGTCACTTTTTCTGTCCCTATGTCCCTTTGTACGCTTAAATCTTTAAAACTACGCAACGGATTTTGATGAGATTTTTTTAATAGGTAGAGTAATTCAAGAGGAAGGTTTTTATGTAGGTATAGTAACCGTGCGAAGCCGGGGCGGGTCGCAAGTTAACCATAAAAAACAAAGGAACACGTTTTTATTAAGGGTCAAGCGGATTTCCTCCGAGTACACTTCCCAATATTCGCGCTCCTAATGACAATGACAATACAAAAAGGGTCAAAAACATCCCTTGTAAAGAATGCGGCCAAACACTGAGTGTCTACCGCGAATATCGAAATCACATTTTCGAGCATCTGACTCTGTCATTCAAATGAAAACGTCATGGGAGTGACAGAGATAGATTTCGATGTTCGCGGTGGACCTGTTCAAATCACATTATCCGTGTTATTAGGGTTGTAATATTTATTGCACGTATGACGGTCTATATATAAACAAGCCGGGTGATTTGATTTTGGGATGAGATTAATCGCATGGAATGTGGGATGGAACATAACAGGCTGTATTATGTAACGTGCCTAATTATTGTAGCTTTTAATGATATAAATAAAGCTTTAACATTACCTACTCCTAAGGTTAGCGTAGGTACCAACTACAAAAGGTTTCTTAAAGCCAAGCCATACTATACTCGTATGCTTAGCAAATGATTGGCGCGACAGTATCTCGCCGCGAGATAGACAATCCGACCCTCTTTTATTAATATAGCTAGTAAAGGACAGGAGATCTATCACGCGGCGACATACTGTCGCACCACTCGCACCAATCATGTGCTAAGCCTACTGTAGGCCTAGCACATGATTGGTGCGACAGTATGTCGCCGCGAGATAGATCTCCTGTCCTTTACTAGCTATATTAATAAAAGAGGGTCGGATTGTCTATCTCGCGGCGAGATACTGTCGCGCCAATCATGTGCTAAGCATACTGGATTCGTGTGCATCACGAAATCCTGCGCGTGTGTTTGGCGTGCGCGTTGTAGCGTCAGAAATGTCATAATAGATGTCACACCACTTGCGTGGCGTCGTATGCAAGCGCACGCGCTGGTCCTGTGCTCCGTGCTCACGTGCTGCACGCGCATCTGGTGTGGCCCAGCTTTTATGATGACCGCGAACTGAGCAAATGGAAACTTTCGTGCTCTTATCGACCAATCACACATCACATCATCATAAGTCCACTGCAGGATATAGGCTTCTCGTAATACCCATGCGTAAAGCCTAAGAACACATTAAAAGCTAGTGAAAGTCAAAGTCAAACTATTCTTTATTCAAGTAAGCTTATTAATAAGCATTTTCGAATCGTCTGACATTATCAAGAGAGAGAAAAAAATCTACTATTGGTTCAAACCCTACACCGTTCCTGAGAAGAACCAGTAAGAAACTCAGGTGGACTTATTTTTTCAAAACAGTATAATAATGCATCTTATTAAAATAACATGCATTAAAGAATATATTACATAAAAAAAAAAGATTATTATAGACATTTTTATAAAAGAGAGAAATAAATAAAGGATCATAATATTAAACAAAAATAATTATTATTGTACAAGTTCACAATATTATTAAGTATCTATATCTATACTACTAGAGATGTAAAGGTCCTCTAGTTGTCAGAATAAAGAGAAATTAAGATTTAGAGATGTA
Organism: Thaumatotibia leucotreta; assembly: GCA_025490895.1. Lineage (NCBI taxonomy): Eukaryota > Metazoa > Arthropoda > Insecta > Lepidoptera > Tortricidae > Thaumatotibia > Thaumatotibia leucotreta. The sequence continues at coordinate 85,582 of JALPQI010001601.1, read as the reverse complement.
AAAGGTCTAGGTAGTAAGGCTAATCCCCATAACCGCCACCCTGACTGAGCACGTAGATTGGCGATCGCATTAATGTGTCCACTGCAATGACGCTGCTGTCCATCATCAATGCTTGAACCATCACAAACGAATCACCAAGTAATATCCCGCCCAAGGTAATTTTCCCCTTCTGCCAAGATGCTTAGGCGTGAAATGTATTAGTGCCATGGTCGCGATCTGATTACCCAAACGACCTTGGAGCGTGCAACGAAGGATAATCGATATTTCGTTTTGGAATTCATAGACGTTTAAATTAACCATAACTCGACAGTTGGGAGGGGAAGTAAAGGTCTTAACACATTATAACAACTCCATGGCGACACGTTTAAATATATCGTCTCGTGCCAAATATTGAAATTTAAGCTCTATGTCATAAGTTCCGTAAAACTACCCAACTATAGTCCAAAAGCTTGGGGGATAGAACAACTATGGTCCAAAACTATGTCAAATATCTTCGATTTAGTGTAATTATTTTATTATTGACGCAGTTGTTACGCAGTCTCCTCATTAATGATTAAAAAACTTAGATAAAACTAAAGTAAAAGATTTCCATTGATACCTAATTACGAGTTGAACTTGTGGACCATACATAGTTGTAGTACTGGACTATAGTTGTATGGTTTAACGGTTCTAGGTTTAATACCAAAAAAATATATTAAAGTCGTGTACGACGAGTAGTCTACGAGTAAACCCCGACACGTTTGCCACATATTGACCACACGTTGTCCACGCGGCGACTATTAGCTGGCGACTGACGTGTATTGAACAAACATTTGCATTGCTCACTCGTTCACGCCGCTTTGTCCATTAGTGACCATTGGGTGGATCAACCAGTTGACTACTCATCGAAAGTGTGAGTAAAGTTGCTGCCGCGTTGGCGTGGAGTTGTTATAATGTGCGAAGACCTTTATAAGGTTCCTTTTACCGTAACTACTTACTAATCTCCATATTCATAAACATCTCCTAACCTAGAAAGTTATCTGCTTTGGTTTTTTTGGTGTAAAAATTAGTTCCATTCATCAAAGTTAGCAATACGCCTCCACCACCAATTACTCTCCTAAAGCGCGAAACACTAAAAATATCATAATTACCTACGGACTATATCGGAGTTTCCCCGATATTTCCAAGATGTTATCAACAGATAGTAGGTACTGATTATTCATTAAAATAATAGGAAAGTTTCCAGCGGTACCATGATTTATAGCACAATCAATTATATGAAGTCGAGAGGCGTACGCCTTCAGTTCTAAGAAAAAGCTCAACTTTTTCTTGAGTACCTTCGATCGGTTAGAAGTAGCTAAGCGGGCATAGTGTTCCGAAAGATCTAACCATACCTTTGTTATTACAAGCTTTTATTTAAGTATAATTCGTCCCGATGTTTGTTTTTTATGTTCTGTCACTTCTGTCAGTCTTGAAGAAAGCGACCAACTTTTTTTTGTCATTCTGATTCGAGGTTTTTGAGCATAACTATGGTAAAGTTATGTTTTGTCGATATCTACAAACACAAATATCAAATTGTCATGTACAAACGAATAATATCTAATGGCGGTTAGAATAAGGGCGCTTATTTGCAACGGTGATTTGTACAAGCGATCTTAAACACTAAATTAATTCGTGCGCCTTTGAAATAAAAGATCTCGAAAAGACACTCCAAAATCAGAAGTTCGCGCTAGACCAGTTTTCAACCCTAACGCAGACGCGGTAAACTTATTGCGTGAGTCGAATGGAGCATTCAGAACAAACGAGCATTCGCTCATTCTGTCCCCGACTCTACGAAATCAACAAATTTCGACAAATCACGTTTTGTGTAACTAGCAAATTTCGTAGTGGGGGATAGAATGAGCGAATGCTCGTTTGGTCTAAATGCACCTTTACGTAGCATGCGTATCAAGATAGGGCTAATAGCTGGAGAGCCAGTGAACCCTGGGAGTAACGGTTTCTCTGTAAGGTTAAAACTTTGTATACTTACGATTTATGGCATTCTAAGAGCGATAGCCATGACAAAGGGGATGAATAAAGGGCTGATGACGTGCAGGGCTGACGCCTGCCAGGTCATGGCTATTGCTCTTAGTGCCATAAATCGTAAGTATACAAATTTCTAACCTTACAGGGAGACTGTTAATCCCAGGGTTCACTAGCTCTTGGACAGTCAACTGCAAAAATAAGTATTGAAAGAATCCGCTCATAAATATGTTACGACGTTCTTATTACACAGAATTAGAGTGCACGGGGACATATTTTTGAATATTTTTGTGTGCACCTTATTTTGTCTTTGACTGGACTATAAGAAACGTCCATTGGTGCCTAAGCTAAAAGCGTCGAATACACTCTAGGCACTTGTAAAAGACTAACTACCGACAGACATTGATTTGTCGATGGCCCGAGCTAATTCATATTTAATGGTGTTGAATGGCAGCGGCTTGTTGATAATGATAGCGGTACATTAACCCATTTTCCTGCCCCATCGATTATTAATGAACCACTCTTAATTACGTGTAATGCTTACGTTACGGCTTAAGGGCGGTAAACGATTGATTTTAGGGAGACGTCGGATGACAAAGTTAGGTTAGGAGCAATTTCAGTATTAGTGACGTTTAGTAGTAGCATTTTCGTGTATAGCCATTAATTTTCAGTATGAGAAACTTGCTCTTAAAATTGAACAGCTAGGCTATACATAAATGTTAAAATGTATTTAAAAAGTATTATTTTGTAAAACCCTACTGGTACAAAGGTATTAAATTATAGCTATACTTGAAAATCTATTTAGATTCCAATACTTGTCAAAAAGTATTGCCATTAAAATGAAGTATTAGGTGGTTCGGTAAATTTTCACTTCTGTAAATGTTATAGGTAGCTGCTTATTTTATCTATATTGTTAAATACAACATTTAAATCTACTTCTTAACAAAAAAATCTTATTTAAATACTTATCGCAAAAAAAGATATTTAATTTAAATGTTTTATCGGAGAAAAGTTTAAATTACAATGGCAATAACTCAGGATTTAACAATATTTGGTACCAATTAATAGTCTCGTAATGTGTGATTACATTTTTAGGAAAACCGGTTAGGTTACCAAAACGTTGTTTTTTTTCTGAAACGTTACAAATGTTACAATGAAGATAACACGTGTCACTGTGACATTTCGCCATCTTTGGTATTTTTTTTGTCGTATATTGGAATCCGATTCAGTTTTTGAGTTTAGTATATTATAAAGCTATCCATGTGCAATACATAAACCTAGATGGGACTTCCCTATGGAAGGCTAGATGGTGTAAAATGGGAAAAACCTATGTCCTGCAGTAGACTAGTATAGGCTGTGATATCCTAGGAATTTATGTCTGGTAATCATAGCTTTAAGAATAATCTAATCGCGGACGGAGACAATGGCAAAAGCTAGTACCAAACCGAGAAGTGTAACGCGATTAATACATTAAAAACATATCTTAAATTTAGGATGAACTTTATCACGATTTACACAATAACGAGTTGTATTAATATATTAACATCGCTGTGTACCGATGGTTGATTATTTCTGAAACGTCACAATGGTAATGACATGAGACAGCGTGACATTTCGCCATCTTTGGTAGTTTGGTTTGACGTGTATTGGAATTTAAATAATTTATAATTGTTATAAACTATACATCACCAACCGTAATAAAATAGTACATTGCGATGCAAGTGCAAAAAAATTTTTTTTCGACGAGGGTGAAAGTTGGAGCCCGAGTGAAACGAGGGCAACAATTACCCGAATAAAAAAGAAGTTTTTACACGTGTATCGAACGACTTTTTTCATAACAATTGCCTTAAAAGGAGAAATTTACGCGAAAGTGCGCAAAGTTTACTTTTGTGCACTAGTTAGGAAAAAACATTTCGTGTTTGGAGCAAATTGAAAAAATTTAATTAATGGTGAAGTATGAATGTAGTTTGATTTTTTTCGTATATTGTACGAGTTCATAACCTTAAAACTGCTCTAATAGCATCTATCGCATCACGGCTAGTAATTTAGCGAAACTACAAAAATAAATAAATGAAGATTGAACAGGGCTTCCAATTATTTCGGACAAGACAATCGTTCCCCGGAGTATGTGGGGTGTAAATCAGCAAATGTGCAAGTGAGACTCGTTTTATCAGTTCAGAGGGTTCACCGCAAACGTACAAGCTTAAGTCCGTCACAATGACGTCCTATACCAGTAATTGGAGTTCGAGGCCAACGAAACTACGACAGATGCGTTATTGTCAAATCTGTCAAAGTCTCTTATGTCATTGTCAAATAAAGTTTTCAGGTTTCCACAACCTTTTGGTTATTTAATTAATTTATTTAAAATAATTCCTAATAAAAACATTATATACCTCTGTAATGTTTTTACGCGTTTCTGATTAATAAGGCTGTCACAACTAGGATTTTCTTAAAAACACGTAAATACCTAAAAACTTTTCTTTTCTCTTAACTAACATCGATATGACCACATTTTCTTGTAAAGAACTTAAAATTGTGAAAAAACCAGTGAATTCAAACGACAGCGTGCCATTTTTATTAAGACAGTATTTATAACATTTCACCCAGTATATTTCATTTGGAATTTAATTTTTTGATGACGGGGTGTATAGCGAAGCTAAACATGGCTGAACCAAGTGGGTCACCTTGTTAACAACCTACGGAAGAAAACAAAACGTTAGATCTCTATGATAATTTAATGGAGAACTATAGCACTGCTAAAGAAATTTGTAGGTCAAAAGAACTTAACGAATACGAAATGTGAACATAAAGCACGCTACAATGTATTATTCTGCAATTTTCTAAACGTATGCAGAAATAGGGTTTTAATTTATGTGTAGTTAAATTGCTGTACCAAATGTTATTAACACCTGATGTGATACCAGCGCAATACCAACTTTGTTACTAATAATTGCGGATAATTCCGTTTTTATTAAAATATCTTATATTTACGTGAAAATAATATTGTTTCTATAAATTAACGAATTAAAATTACCAATAAATAAGATATCTCAACGTCTGTTTTTAGAAAATAAGGATTAACTAGGGGATTTACTATTGTATGAACATTTCATTGTTGTGGCAATATTTTCGTAGATTCTTTGGCCTCGAACTCCAATTAGTGGTTTAGTTGGAGTGACCGAGACAGATCCTCGACATTTAAAGTTCGGGGTAATTTTAACCCTAAAATGCATGGTGTACGATGAATCGTAAATAACCAAAACGTAGTTGGTGTTTGAAAACTAGATATGTATATTATGTTCTTAAGGTTAATTTTGCAAGGAAATTTAATGAACTTTCAATCTTATTACTGATTTCTGGGCGTAACTGTATTTAAAAAAACTTACATGTGTTTATAAGCAAGATGGCGGAAATTTGTTTTCGTTGCGTGCGTTTAGCGGTTTTTAACTAAGTAATAAATATTTTTTTATTTGGAATTTCGTAATTCATACCATAAACATTTTACAATTACTGAATTTAATATACTTTTCAATCTAAAAGTAAATAATATTTGCATGTTTTATCAATTATCATGCACGATTTTGCAAAAAATGTATAATGTATGATGTATCGAAATTTTGATTAGTCGTACAAATTCCGCCCAAAATATGTCCACAGATTTTTTTTTTGTATTTTTCTCGTGCTTGCGACGCTATTAGGTATGCACATTTTGTTTTTGGAACGAAAAGAAAAAGTCATGCATTTAAGGGTTAAGTCTTAGTGAACCAGTGCAATAGAGGTCCCATCGGATTAGGGGTTATAGTTACGATTTGGTTCTACACAAGATTTTGATCCTGCATCTGATTGTTTAGCATAAAAAAAGTATGTTAAAGATGATTTTTTTCGACACTGTATTTTATTTTCAGAATCCGTAAACAAAAATCTTCATCAATGAGGGTTTTCTCGAAAACGTATGCCACTAGTTGGCGCCACTGAGCCGTAAGGTCCCGCTAAGAAACACAATTATCTAACTCCAAAGAAAAACTAACTAGAAGGTATTTTTTTTATATAATTTTATTAACTAATACAAAACATTAAAACACGAAACTATAGGCGCTCTGAGAATTTAGACAAGTTTCTGGACCTGACGCCTCAGTGCTGCCGCCCTGGTGAACGTCATTTCAGAAAACCCTCATTTAAAATCAATCACTTTCAACCACGAGTTCAGGTAGCTGTCACTGACCCACTATTTCCACCCTGTTATAAGCCCTTTTCAAATAATACTTGGAACTGGTCTAACCCCCTTATTCATAAACGTCTGCTAACTTAATAAGCCACTAATAATTGTTTGTCCCTTTCGGTCTTAACAATGTGTCCATAAGAGCAAAATGGACAAACAATAATTAGCGGCTTGTTAAGTTAGCAGACGTTTATGAATAAGGGGGTAAGACTTTACTTATTTATCTAGTTATTGAGACTGCAAGAAAAGAGAATCAGGCAAAGTAAGGGGGGTCAGCGGCCCTACCACGAAAAACGAAATTCGTAAATTTCGAGGATTTGTCGCTCACTCTAATGACGCCTTCGTTTGAGTGACAGAGAAAAATCCTCGAAATTTACGAATTTCGATTTTCGCGGTAGTAGGCCAGGGCGAGTAAACGATGAGCTTTCAAAATAAGATCCCGTGTTAGTTAAAGTAACAGATATAGTAATAATTGATCGCTGGCTGTTCACACTGCTGGCGAGTAATTTTTCTAAGATAATTCACTCGCCTGCGAAGAAAAATCTCGCCAATAGCTACGCGCTACTCATTCATCGCTATTAGTGGGACCAGTGCCTAAGACGGCTCAGAATATCTAAAGAAACTTCACAGAGTGCAATGAACTCGTAAAGACCCACTGCTTCGCTTAAAACTGGGACATGTTTATCGTATTGTAGAGTTTTAATCTTCGGAATTCAAATTTATAGGTTCTATAAGAAGTAGATAGTGCCAAGATTCGATATCTTTGGAAGTTTTGGTTTAAATGCCAAGCATAAAAAGGATATAGAAAGATAAAGGAATGGAAGAGAGTTAATATTTCTAACTATGCGTTTATTTATCATCAAAATGTTTAACGTACATCGAAACTAACAAGGTGGTTTCGTTGTTGTATACAATACAATACAAACAACCCTGATGGCGATTGCAATTGAAGGAATGTTTGCAAAAATAATATAACTAACTATACTGTAGATTATAAATGTTCCTTCAGAACTGTCTATCAGTCTAAGCAGTTATCTTGTTTCTGTAAACACCCCTCCAATTTTATTTCTGGTGCGTATTCCTTAGTGCAGGGATAAAATGTTCTTTGACTAGCATGAAGTTCAACGTTCTTTTAAAGTGATTGTACTTTCTTGATAAGTATTTTGGTTGCAATAATTGAGGTTTTTATAGAATACTCCATTATGTACAGTCGAGGAAATTGAATGTTTAGCACTTTGCGGTTCAAGTTAATTTGGTTGTCATGTATGTAGTAAGACGTCCAATGTAAAGTGAGCCATAAACTGCTAAACATTCAATTTCCTCGACCGTACGTATTTCGTTAAAATGTCATAAATAATCGGAACATAAGCATAAGCCACTGACTTGAACCTACAACTAATCGGTAGACTCCATGAACAAGAAAAAAGAAAGTGACAGCTCGTAACCACAGCTACTTAAAGCATGTCAGTGGTTAAGCGCCGTTGATGTCAAGTAACCAAATTGACAAAGCATTAATTTCCATCTCTACTGACACTGTCATCGAGACACTTAGATAACTATTATCCTAATATATCTCTGCCCACGCTCAAGCGCAATGAAACTTTACCGTAAGTACTCTTTGGCTGGAAGATAAAGTAAGTTAAAATAAAGGAAAAAATGCAATATGAGCGAATACAATCTTAGGGCGGGGCGCGTATAACAGATAAGATGGAAATATTCGCTACTGAATAGTAACTCTGTGTAACCTAGATAAAAGTGGAACGGGAGAAAACTAAAGGCGACGAGGACATTACACGGGTATATGCTTGTTTGCCACCATCGTGGCTAAAAAGATCTTTCCATATATTGAATTTAAAAATAAAGAAATAAACGATTTTAGAAATTTAGAAGTTAGTACCTGCCTCAAACCGATAAAAAAGGTGGGGTTTTCATCATTTAGTGAGCCGAATTTATTTATTTACTTGCACTATACATACGAACCAAAAAAAGTAAGTAAGAGTAGTTTCATATATATGTATGACAATAAATTTTGAAAGAACGTATTATGAATAAGCATACGTCGTAAACCATCACAGGAATTATCTAATCATAACTTAAAAGTAATTGACAGGTTTACCAAATCTTAACCCCACATACAAATAATAAGTCTTATAATAGAATAGGTGTAATACATCAATAAATAAACAGGTATGACAAAAACTCAATTCTTAGCATGAGAAAATAGAAAATGTTCAATGAGTGAACCAAATGTTTATACAAAAATCAACTCCAACCGAGAAAGTCGCGAACCAGGAGATGAGAGCGAGTGAAAATATTGGAAAATCTATCTGGAAATGGTCGGGAAAACGAAGTAGTGATTCAATAAGTGCCGCTGCTTGACTTGTTTAGCAACAAGTTCAGGAGTGGCTCTTTATCTAACACCAAACCTCTCTGGTGCCTCCACATTGTCTCAATATAACACCATCTTTCTCTACTTTTACTTTACATTCCAGTATTATACAGGGTGTTTGGGATAACGATGTAGGAATTTCTGGAGGTGGTAAAGGAGACCAATTGGAAGAGTTTGAACCCTATTTACCTTAGTCCAATATGTGACAGTTTTTTTTTTAATAAAAAAAAATTAACGCACACTTGCCTACTAACAACAAGAAACTTATTTTGTTTGGTGACGGCGTTCAACAATTGATCGACGATAACTTTTAAACTAATTGCTATTTTGTTGTACTTTTTTTTTGTAATCAAAACCTAGAAAATTAAGCATGTTTTTACACGAATAGGAAGACTCATATCCCGACATTTTTTTTTTCACAGGCCGATAAACTTTAATTTACTGTTAGAAATCAGTAATGATGAACTAGAAAAAGTATTTTAAAAAATGTTGTGTGTGGCAAGTGGTAGTTAAATTTTTTTTAATTTATTACTCAACTAATAGTTATGTTAATTATAAAAAAAAATGCTATTTATTGCATATTTTGTTTTAAATTTAACTTTTTAAGTAAATTTTTGGTATAAAACTAAACATTTTGAAAAACGTGATTTAAAAAAAAACTGTCACATATTGGACTAAGGTAAATAGGGTTCAAACTCTTCCTTAGTCTCCTTTACCACCTCCAGAAATTCCTACATCGTTATCCTAAACACCCTGTATAATAATATAACATTACCCTTGTTGTAATTTGTTTTATAACGTTACGTTATATGGGTCAATCACTGTGACGGACTTTGTCACAGTGACAATACATATAAAAGTCGCTAGAAAGCTGATATCAATGCTATAGTACGAAATTATACATAAATAAAAAAAAAATAACACGGACGTTTATTACGATCACTTTCCTTGTCCGTCCGTGTTCATGACAGGCAATACCTTTTTTTTTCAGGAATACATAATATTCCAAGCAATACATTCTTCAAAAATAGAAATGAAGAAAAAAATATGATTTTCTGTACAGTCTATTAAACTTGAAGCTTTTCCATCAAAAGATATCGATGGCTTTAAATAGGAATACAAGACGAACCTTCGCGTGTTGAGGTAAGCAAATTGTCGAATCTATTATCGCAGCATGACGTAACTTGCCGAAGTTGGTATTAATTACCTAGTAGAGAGCCCTGCGGGACCCTCGGTAACGACTTCGGCAAATAGGGGATTTGCCAAATCCAACTCGTGCCTCCTGATTTAATACAGATGCCTTAATAAATTAATATTATGTGGGCGTTTCCATTTAAATTAATGATCTGTTAATACTGGATATAACGTGCAATCAATATCAAAAGCTTTGTGTCGTCACAGATAAACTAGACCGAATAATCCGAATCGAAGACAGGCTTAATCGGTTGTAAATATCTCAAATTGATATTTCTGTTAATAACCAACTAAACCAATAACCATTCATTTATGGGTCGATTACAAGAAAAATTACATATTTAAAGGCAGTAAAAAAAGGCGGGAAATTTTCTATGAACGGTCTACAATAAGAGCCTACATTTTTAAAATTTGCCGCTTTTTCTGTTGTTGGGCAGAGTGTACCATATAGTTTGTATGAGTAACTTTCGTGATTCGTAACACAATGGACTCGATCGTGATTTTTAGCACCCATATTATTACAGATACATTACGTCATAATCATAAATACATTTTGTCCCTTTGCACCAAACAAATCTCAAATGGACAAAAAAGGAATATCTATTCCAACGCCATTGAAGAATTGATAGACGTTAATGAGCTACGCCATTAGCTATTGGCGATTTTACCCTTTCTAATCTTTTTTTTTTTTGAAGAAAAATGTAAAGTAAACAGCTCAGTTTATTACCTAAGTGGTAGGAAAGTTTACAACAATCTCTAATGGGTGTTGACCGACCCGTCAACTTAGGTTTCAGCGGCGCAGTTTCCTCACCGACTTTATGACAAACTCTTCCGGAAAGTGGAGAATTACCGGGACATTTTGTAAAACCATAAGTGCAAAAATCGAGTAAGTGGCAAAAGTGCTTGTGAAGCCTGTTCATAAATGAGATTGCATTTTTTTTCAAATTAACTTTTTTTAGGTACATACCCTTTATAATAACGCGACGGATCACAAACCGTATGAATACTGTGAATATGATCAAAATGTATAAAATTTATCACGTTACAATATCACTCTTTTTGGTATATTCCCTATTATTGTTTCAGACATAAAATAAAGCAGTTTCTTTTATACTACGTAAACACCATACCGAATTGATATGGTATTTAAGATATTATTCAATGTGCGAGTACATGTCTTATAGGTACAGACACGTTACTTGCTACTATTACATATAGGATAGGTAAACAGGTCCTCAAGTATTTTATCTATTACATTTGTAAATACATGCTTTAAATCTTATAATACATGTATATTATTATGTGTAATATACTTACTTAACCATGTTAAGAACGCAATATTATTTACTATCCCAGATTTTTGATATAAGAAAACAATATTGTATGGCAAGTGGCGTGGGACGATTCTCTAATCCCAGATTACATGGGCTGCTCTTAAAATCTTGTCTTATAAATATTTCTCGTTATGTCTCGTTGAAGACTAAAATATAACAGTTTGTTGATTCGTGATATACTTATCATTACATTACATGGTTTCTTAATGTGTAATGAGTCAGCTGGGACAATGGAAAACTGTAAGTGAAATGTAAGCATAAAAATACATAAATATTCTGATGATTATGAGTGGTATGAACGTTCACGTTTGCAAGAAACGTCACGATATTGTTGGTAAGTAGTCAAAAGCTCCGTCAAATTCGATTCTCTTAATCCATTAGAGTGGCCCTACCGAGAGCTCCAAAGTTCCCAAATTTCTGGGATTTATCTCTGTCACTCTAATGACGCCTTCTTTGGTGCGGAAGAGACAAATCCCCGAAATTTACGAACTTCAGTGTTCGCGGTAGCAATCAGGTTTGCAAGAAACGTCATGATACTCATGGTGATATTGTTGGTAAAGTCAAAAGCTCAGTCAAATCCGATTAGTTTAATCCCATTACAGATGGAGACAAAATCTCTGGTTGCCAAACCATTGTGGCCCTCGGGAGAATCAGCGCGCGACGGCCGCAGCCGCTCCCTTTCCGACATTCACTCGGCTACCGTTACACGTTGCTGGCTTAGGTAATGGTTTCAGCTCAATGGTTTAAGGGCCGATCACATGTAAATAATACTATTAAAACTACGCTAATAAGTTTCTGTCAAAAATCTGTACGTTCTTTAATCGTTTCATCGAGTACTCATTATGATTTTGATGAATGATGACGTTATTGATGTGCCTGACGAGAACAAACTTGTTAAGGTTACGTCGTTTTACGTTAACCAACCAGCGAAACCAGCCGAATCATAAGTGCGATGCTGACTCTTCAGATGAGAGTAACGTTTTTTTTTCTTGAAGATTGTAGGAACCGGAAATATCCCGGACTTCAATCCATAGATCAGCTGTACTACTATAGTTTACTGCAATAAAATGCTCTAAAACGATGAACGGGCAAATAGAATTACAAAAATGTACAAATACCATTGAATGAAATCTTGAAGCGAGTTAAGATAAAGGAAGTTCATATAAATTTGGTTAAAATTGTGCAGAATATTTAATAATTCGTTGTCAAGAAGAGGATACCTGAGCATTTCTCTAAAAGTTTGTACTTACATAAAGAATGTCCTAAGTCCTAAGATCCTTATTTGGTAACAAGTTCAATACAAACATTTTGAGAACTGTGGTGGATCTTGTTCAGCATCATCTACTCTACCAGCCAACCATTTTTTATCAATATCAAGATGTGATCCAAATGTAGAATTTTTGACGAATGCTACACGTTTTCCTGCCCTTGCAAGGTCAGGCGAAGCTAACCTTTAAAAATAATACAAGGATGAATTACAATCACAGTCTGGATAATGGAACAGCTGGGGCATTTCGAAAGCTAAATCCTATTAAACCAACACCTGTTGGCTAATCTAATCCGCTTGGGAGTTATGCGGCTGCTGGATAGACGTGCGGTTTCACAAATCGTATGAATATTGTGAATTTGATGATTATATTTTTAAGTACCCATAGCCATACCCATATGTGCGCAAAAATTGAGACAAGCCACTTTATCTAAAAAGAGTGGCGATGGAAGAGGGAAATAATTTTATTAATTTTTACATAGAAGGTGATCCTAAAGCCTGTTTTTTACGAAATTGTATAGTAAAAATCATCATTATATTTATCATCACGCGCGCGCTACCGAGAAGAAAAAATAATTCGATTAGAAGAAGACGTTAGATTTTGTTCATTTAGTTACAAAGTATTGTGAACAAAACATGATTAACAAATTCTAATATTTCTGTATAGTCTCTAGCCGCCTTAGGCTCAAACTAAATGATTCATAAACCATATTAAGATATTATGTTTCGAAATGTCATGTCGAGCAATTATCGACTTAAATACGTGAGTAACCCGGTTCGATAATATCGTAATTATTATGTTTGAGTCTCACGTTAGTTATAATTCTAAAAAACATTAATTAACCATTTTAAAACGGTATACATAACATTGAGTAGCAAGATGGTTGATAAATCTGTGGTCTCTGTGAGGAATCTGTGAGGTTTGTATGCAGTATAATTATTGAATAAATTTTCCGCCATAATTTTACAGTGGACACGAACAGTGGCTTCATCACTCTGCCGCGTCATAAATCAAATAAGACGGATCATAAACGCATACTTAGTTTAAATCTTACTTCAGTCGAAATTTTGAATAGAAGCAGATACTTACTAAAATAGAAGACACCTCCTTTATGATTGAATTCCGAGACGAGAAGATGATTATTTGGCTACGAAAAATTTGTATAGGTTCACAAATGAAAACTCCCAGGAGTTTAACCAATGCAACAATGAATAATGGAACAGCAATGGAAATATGCATTTCGCAAATTGATATCACAGCCAAATCCCATTATACCAAACGCACCTGTTGGATAATCCGCTAGAGATACGATACGATACCGCAGGCCGCATTTAGGTCCTGCGACTGCGACCCTACCGCAAACATCGAAATCCGCAAAATTCGAGGATCTGTCTCTCTCACTCGTCTTTCGAGCCTTCGTTGGAGTTACAGAGAAAAATGCCCGAAATTTGAGGATTTCGAAGTTCGCGGAAGGGCCGTTGGTCTCTTATTCGACGCCGTGCGTCGCATACAGCGTTTTCCCATAGAATTGTATTTAAATTACTATGGGAAATCACTGTCTATTTGTGGCGCACGCGCCGAATAGGAGATCAAGGCTTTAAATAAACGAGCAGATTAAGGTTGCCTTTCCACCAGAGAGGTGAATATTGGCAATTTTATTTGAAGTTATACTTCCTCCTACTTTTTTAACCATGGGAATTTTTCATATGATTTCTAAAATAAGCTCATTCGATCCTAATAGAAGAAAATAATGTCCCAAAATTTCCACGGTTTTTTTTAACCTTCTGTTACGGGTATACAAAACGTATGAAAAAATTGCCATGGAATGGGAAACAATATGGGTCACTTTTATTCTTCTACTAGTATATTAAATATCATAAAGAGCCCGGGATTCTGAGAAGGAATCATACAAAAACGTCAAAAGTACAAATGGAAATAAAAATGCCCATATTTTGATTTTTTTTAATAAAACTTTCGTAATGTGTTCTTGTCTTATAATATCCCTACAATTGAAGCTTCAATAATATCTATACACCACCTTAATGTTAAGTAGACTAAAATGAATTTGGTATGTTGCGATTATTGTAAATGAATCACATAGTGGAGCCAGTAATCCCATGTCTGGACCTAGCTGTCACGCTATTAATCGGCTGTTAATCTGTCACGCCCCCGGCGCTTCTGCCAATCGGTCTAGACACTGCGATAGGGATATGACATACATAGACATTGGGCAGTCGATCCGATTTAGGGTTACTTTAGATTGCTGCCTTGTAATCAATTTTTTCATCTCATTTTTATACTTTCTGGCGCAACAAACTAAAATAATTTAACTCAAAATTTGAGGTAAGTGTTTCAGCTTACCTAGTAAATGAAATATATAAGATGTAAATCCACGACCAACGTCAATTACCTGAAACAAACAGAAAATATTAATCATTTTGTTAATAAAAACCAAATCTCCAAAAAACTTTTCTTAAAAAAAAAACATTATAAATATCTAAAAGAGACGAACATCTATATTTCATTAAATTTATTAGATACTTAATTATGTATAATCATAATAGACATAAACATATAGCAAATAGCTTCTAGTAACAATAGGAGTGGACGTACAATAAAACGTTATCAACGTAGATAACTAGGCCACAACTGCCCACATCAATGAAAGAACCAGATTAATAGACAGGCCGGTAGTAACACATTACAGACAGTAAGATCCATTAGGATTTTACTATCTATTCTACACAGAGTATATGAGAGAGCTTTGAATGTAGCTAACTATGTATGTATTAGCAAACTCAAAGTAAGTCCTTATGAGAGTGAAAGATATTAAAATGAAAAAATATGTATCGAAAAATCCTTTTAATACGACGTTCTTATTACAGAGAATTAAGGTGCACTGGGACATATTTTTGAGCATTTTTATGTACACCTTATTTTGCCTTTTACTGTACCATCTTAAAACACAAACGAAGTGAATGTTTTATACCGACGCAAGTTTGGGATAGAGGCTAGATTTTAACAATAGTATCATAGAAATACTATATTTGACAAGGCATTATTCGGTTATCATACAATAATTATCTACAAAACTCATAATGAGAGGAAAACAACTGTGAAAAAATATGGCTGTAGTAACATGACCGATTGATGGTGCCGAAAAGTAGGTACCTACTATGAAAATTCATTTCTGCACTCTACAGAAAAATGCCACCTTCTTCATAAGTTTTACGCTTAAAAGCGCACTTTCTGAGCATATTCATTGTACAAGGCTTTTTAAATTACGGAACGTCATTTGTCATTTCTTCTAGGAACTCGTTAGTCGTTACTAGTGCCTTTTTGTTTTTTTATCTATAACCTATTAACTCAGCCACTTTACGTGCTCATGCTCAAGCAATTTTAGGGGCGGAGAATTCGTTCGGCCGAATGTCAAGGTTCCGACCTGTTAGGGTAAACTTGACCCAATTTACTCGCAGGCCGTGTGACCTGTAAAATGTATTCGAACCCCCATACCCAACATGTCTTGGTCATTTCATCAGTCATTTATATCCTCGTAAGGCCCATGATCCTACCTTTAGGACTTACCATTGAACAAATTTAAGGGGCGATTGCTTAAATTTGTACAGGCAGTGATGGATCGTTCGCGGTAATTTCCCAATGTTACTTTGGGGAAAGTTTCCATCTGGGAATATTCCCCATACTGTGTTAGGTAAGTTACCGGGAACGACCCATCACTACAGGCCTTTAATGGAAACAAAATTTAACGTCATGATTTTGTTGTCATGAGTTTTTTGTGTAACAATTTTTGGCACGAACAAAGGGTGACAGATTAAAATTTTCTATGAGCGAGCAACAATACGCACCGATTTTTTTTTTTTTAAATTTGCCTCCTTTTACTACGAAAGTTGTAGGACAGAGTATAACCACATAGTTTGAATGACTAACTTTCGTAACACAATTGACGCGACCGTGATTTTTGTTGATTTAAGGTCTTAACAGGTATATTTTTGTTGATTAAGGTTTTAACATGTATTTTTTTTTTGCCATCGGCCCCTAAATTATATCCCCCTTATTCATAAGCGTTTGTTAACTTAACAAGCCGCTAATAATTGTTTGTCCCTTTCGGTCTTAACAATGTGGTCATAAGAGCAAAAGGGACAAACAATTATTAGCGGCTTGTTAAGTTAACAAACGTTTATGAATAAGGGGGTATGCAATTTAGAACAGAGTTGCATTTTAAACCTTTCAAACAAACTAAAATCAACATTATTTCCTGCTGATGCCGAATGTGTAAAAATGACAATCTGAAAATAACCAAAAATCTGTAATGTATTTTGATACGCTCATTTTGTATTCCGACGGAAAGATTTTTTTTTTGCGTATAATGATGTTTTATTTGGATACGACCAAAATTAGCCGTCCCTATTAGTATTACACTCCTACTTCTAGATCACCATCTGGGTAAATCCACAAGACTGTAACGAGAGTTACCAATTCTTTCGTATGTTTTAAAATTAATTAATCAAAGTTGAGTTTCCGTACGTCTAGCCTAGCCCTGTAGGTAGATATGTGGACCCTTAAATGTACTTAATTAATAAGAGAACATACAAAAGAATGGTAACTCTCGTTACAGTCTTGTGGATTTACCCATCTAGAGATCTATGAATTACGTAATGGCAACACTAAAAGCAATCTCCCGCGTAATCCAGCCATGATCATGACACTTATTTAAATCTAGGCCATATAGCAGTCATATCTAGGATTACGGCCGTCCGTAAAGTTCACTAAGTGCCCGAGATGGTCCGATAGCCGGGGATGAACATTATCCGGGTCAGTTCCTACGGGCAAATTAGCACGCAGCTCGTATGTCAAGATAGGAACTTTATGCTCAAAAGTTGACAGGATCGCTGTAAGAAACCAGTAGGGCTAGCCATGATCAGCATTAGCCTATATCGGTCCACTGCTTGACAAGGGCCTCCCATTGCCTAGGCGTATGGACGCAATAGGAGGTAAATGCCCATAATCGCCACGTTGGGCAAGAGGGTTGGCGATCCCGGCAGTATGTCCACTATGATGACGCCCATCAACATCAATGAATAATAAGTTCGCCCTTGTACCTTTTTGAATTGTTGTGTATTTTTTTTTACCTGTTTTATTTGTGTGCAATAAAGCATTTACATACATACATACATAAATGTGTCAAATCACAGTGACTTTATTATAAAACACAAAGTCTATTTTAAGAGTCAGCGCACCTCTTTCCATGTGCACTCACACAAATGGTCAGCGACACTTCAATCCCTTCGTCGACTTTCACGGCACCCAAGGTAAGAGTTGGGGTGGCGACAAATGTATTTTTACTGCCGTCGTCATACGGCGAATAAGTTACGTGATCAAAATAATTTGTATGGAAATGGTCACGTGACTTTTCGTTTGAATCTGTAATTCTCATACATTTATTACTTATCGCTTATCGTATAAGATTGCAGAATGGCATCTTGTCTAGGCCTGCCGAGGGTACAGTCAAAGACAAAATAAGGTGTATACAAAAATATTCAAAAATATGTCCTAGTGCACTCTAATTCTGTGTAATAAGAACGTCGTAACATATTTATGAGCGGATTCTTTCGATATTTATTTTTGCACTTGACTGTACAGGCGCACCTCGGCCGCGGACACTGGCGATATAATTTTATTTTATTTTATTTATTTCAACCAACTTGTATTTACAGTTTAACCAAACATACAAGTTATAGGTTACTTAAAAATATACTTAAAACTATTTACATTTATTTAACAGTGTATTATGTAGTATGTCTTATGTCACTAGTATCTTACTCTATTGTGGTAGGTGTAGAATTTAATTCGAGATACCGAGCAGCTGTGGTCAGGAATTTCGGTTCTGCATGTGTAAAAATGTCCAACGAGGGATCAAATATATAAGAGCTAAATCCATTGGTATCCGTACAAGTCTCACTGTCTAATGTCTGAGCCACGCCGGAAGCGTGTGTGCGTCACGCACACGTGCACGCCACGCTAGCGGTGTGTCATCTAATAGGACATTTACATACGCTACAACGCGCACGCCAAGCACACGCATCCGGTGCGGCTTTGCCTTTATAAGATACTAGTGATAGCCGCCCCGTCTTCACACGGGTACTATACCTACATAAAAACCTTCCTCTTGAATTAGTCTACCGTCTAAAATCCGTTGCGTAGTTTTAAAGATTTAAGCGTAAAAGGCACATAGGGACAGAAAAATTGACTTTATTATACAGTGTGTGTCTTTGATAGCGACATTGCTTTTAAGTAACGATAGATTAAAGTGTTGTTAACCATTTTAGTAAAAGAATATAACGATTGCCTTTATTATTTAAGAGTAATTAATTTTTATAAAAATCTAGAGCAGCAATGTAATGCAAACATTTATTTGACGTTTCTGAGAGGAAAAGCTAGTTTCGTTTTCATTTTAATTCGATCAAATCATTAAAGTAACTGCGAAATGTTGCCGACGTTAACTTATTTACTGAATTATCCATTACTAGAAAATACTACAATTGAAAACATGCGAGATTTGGACTACACTAGCACAACAAATTTATATCAACAATTTTTTCTGTGTCTTACTGTCTTAGCCAGCACATTTTGAAACGTATTATTCACTGAACTGATATCAAAAATCACTGCACATACATTATCATTCTTAGAAATCACATTACCTAGTTCAAACATTTTTATTAAAATTAGGAAAGTCTGTTGATCAACAAACTTGATGTTATCTTGACACTTCAACTCAATCAATGTGAAGTTTTTCAATCGGTACATAAACAAACCGATTATCTGGATTCCGCCTTCTTAGTTAACACAAAATTACCTAGCGCTTAACCTCTCGAATGAAATTGGTATCAATGAGTCCTCATCACATGATGATTAAGATTTATAATAAGTTACCTAACTCATTAAAAAGCCAGGAGAAAATGAGTGTATTTATAAGTAAATTAAAAAAGTTTCTCCTAACTAAATGTTACTATACTATAAGTGAATATTTTGAAGATAATTTTGATGATATATGAAACGCTGTTTTGCATGAAATCATGGCTATGTAACAACTATTATAGATATAATATTAAGATATCTAATTTCCTGATTGCTGTGCCCTTGCAGGGTGTCACATGTTCTTACTTTACCTAACAATCCATCTTATGTTAATGTGATATGCAATAAATATTTGACTTTGACTTTGACTTTGAACTTGGCTAGGCACCCTGGGCTGTTAAGTCCTTTTCTTATGAACAAGGACACACACTGTATATGAACAAACGTGGTGGGACTATTAAAAATACACAAGTTTAAATCCTACATTTCACCCTTTTCTGAACGGCGCGAAAGTAAAAGAAACATTTCACTCTGCCACTAACTAAATAGAACAAACGCATCATTCGCACTGTCACTCGCGCGCATACATCAAAGGATCGCGGGCTAAGCGAGCATAAAGGGTCTATTTATACGTTGCATTGTCTACTGATACCGGATAGCCCACCCACGATGGTACTGAGCTTCTGTATAGCTAGGGCAGAAATATGTATAAACTTTTCCATATTTGCTCAAGACGAAGTGTTTTTTACATCGTCATCATATCAGCCGAAAGACGTCCACTGGTGAACATAGGCCTCCCCCAAAGATTGCCACAATGACCGGTCCTGTGCCACCCGCATTCAGTGGACTCCTGCGACCTTCACCTGGTTATCAGTCCACCTTATGGGGGGTCTACCCACGCTGCGCCTTCCATAGTGTTTACATATTTAAAAGAAAACCTTTTATTTGAGTACATGAGGGGCACATTTTTCAGGCTCCGTAGCCTCAAGAGACAGTAGTGACATTGCTCACGAAGCTGGATGTTTCGAGTTCGAATTTCGGCGAGGGCATATATCGATACCGCAATATTACACGCTACTGTTATATTTACGGACCAAGTGCCAGTGTGATAACGTTCAAGTTGATGAAAGTGCAACATAGAACTTTGTAATGAGATATTACAATTTGTACCATCAACCCCAGTTTACCATAGTGACCTTCGGGTATTTCATTCATCTTTCATTTGGTTCAGATTGCTGCTTCCACTGCTCGGCAGATTCGGCCCAATTCCCTTTGACTTGCATCGCGTCCACGCTCAAAGCATACGACAGGAATTTCATCTGGCTCACATTATTTGTTGTGATGTACTGTATCAGATATATGGCAGCGACCAGGGTACTCACAAATAAACGCCATGAAAATGAACAGGTCACTATTTTCATGGCGCGCACTCTAGTGCATGTTCAGATAGATTTTGAGCACTGTGATTGTATGCATCGAACATGCATTATAAGGTTGGTGGGCGTGTGGTAACGGCAGTAAGAATAAATTTGTCATCACCCCAACTCTTCCCGCGAATGTCGTAAGAGTCGACTAAGGGATTGAAGTGTCACTGACCATACTTTGATAGATCGATGATGGGCAGCAGCGTGAGTGAACTGAGATAGCAAATCCGTTGTCGCAAAATCCCTGTCGAATAAAGAACCTCCTCCATTTTGGAAGTCCATTCATTTGTTAGTCCCTTAAGAAGTCCCTTGCCGTGTGGTGACGGCAGTAAGAATACATTTGTCACCATGTCTCCTCCTACGGGTGTCGTAAAAGTCGACTAAGGGATTGAAGTGTCACTGACCATTCACAAGATTCATGATGGGCAGCAGCGTCATCATAGTGGACACATTACTGCGATCGCCAATCCGCTTGCCAAGCGTGGCGATTATGGGCATTTACCTCCTAATGCGTCTATATGCATCGTTAATAGGAGAGGCCTACGTCCAGCAGTGGACTAACATAGGCTGATGATTATGATGATGAATTAGTTAACCGTAGGACAGTATAATGACGCAAATGAGAAGCCATCTTTTTATAAAGCATACCGTTGAAGCCATTTGAAGTACAAATAAGTTTAAATATTAATTCTTAAGCCCATTTAGACAGAAACTTTGCAGACGGTTGGACTCGCGAGCGTTACTCTGGTACATTACAACTTTTTAGTAGATTGTGTCTGCAATGATTGTCTGAGCTTATTGTAATAAGTTTTTGTCAAAAATTACATTTACGAAACAACCTTTTATCGCTAACTGTACTTTCTTTAGTCATTTAATCTAGTACTCAACAAAAAAATAAAATAAAATCAGTTTATTACAGAAATAGTCCATAACTGTGTGAGTGTACAGTAGAAAGTAAACAAAAACAATATAATCCATATGTGTATATTTTACTCTATATTGTGTTTTTTTTTAAATATTAATTTATCAGTTAAGTTATAGTATTTCCCCTTTTTTTGTAACTTTAACTCTGCATTTATCGCACCGCCTACATATTTTCTGCTTTGCCCGAAGGTTGACTGGTAGAGAATGCCTTGTAGCATTAAGTCCGCCTTTTGTACAATTGTATTTTTCTTTTTGTGCAATAAAGATTAAATAAATAAATAAATAAAATAATAATAAAAATACTTAACTTACATTAAAACTACATATATTATGCTAGTAACTACCACTTTCATTTAAGTGCCTGCCACTTCTTAGGACAACAGGTATATGTGCATGAACACGTACCTAGTGTGGAAAGATGGTCTGGCTTGACACAGATTAAGGTGCATGCAGACCAAAAGAGCATTCGCTGTTCTATCCCCCACTCTACGAAATCAACGAATCACGTTTCGTGTAACGATCGAATTTCGTAGAGTAGGGGGATAGAACAGCGAATGCTCTTTTGGTCCGCATGCACCTTTACCCTCAGTATGGTATTGGAGCTTCCCTGCACCTTTTCGGTTTTTTTATATTATTACATTGCATTGTATTGAATAATAGAAATACATAGGTAATCTGTGTAAATGTTATGTATCTATACTTTAATATTTTCCATTTTCACAGTTCTTGAGTAACAGCCTGGACAGTCTTAATTAAAGATTCCCATTTAGGTACTGATATAAACGAACCGTAACTGTACCCATCGTATGTTCGAATGATAGGTGAAATTGTAAATATAAGAAAGCACCTCGTTTTCCAGCTAAGCCATTATTTACTCCGACTACACTTGAACCGTTTAAGCTATCGATTGGACGTCCCGACCGCACTTTCACACATTTATACATAGGATACGAGTAGCTGGACCTAACAAGCAAACCCAATATGGGTGAATCAACTTTTTTCTGTCTGTTATTGCCATGGTTACCGTCACCTGAGTCACATGGATTTATGCAAAATTATACTACTTAAACTATGCAAACATGCATTTTCGTGTGTTAATAAGCCCTTTTCTTAATGGGCCACCTACAAACATGGACTATACATGTACACGTCGGATTTTGCTAAATATTTTAATATGAATGAGTTTAACGTTATTGCCGTGTGGTGACAGCAGTAAGAATACATTTGTCACCACCCCAACTCCTCCTGCGGGAGTCGTAAGAGTCGACTAAGGGATTAAAGTGTCACTGACCATTCTACAAGATTGATGATGGGCAGCAGAGTCATCATAGTGGACACATTACTGCGATCGCCAATCCGCTTGCCCAGCGTGGCGATTATGGGCATTTGCCTCCTAATACACTCGGCGTCAAAAAAATCGCACCTTTTTAAATTCTCCTTTCGAGTGATCATAAACCCTATATTGTGTATGACAAGGTATGACTGTGGGGTCTCATTTTAAAGGTAATAAAACCCTCCATCAGAAAATTAAAATTTACGATCAACTTCAGTACGAAAAAAAAGAAAATTTGCCAGGAAAAAGGAAAATCGTTTATTTACACAAAAATTACAAAATTTTAAAGCATAACAATACAATAACAAAAACAATAACAAAAAATAAAGCTTAAAACTAAACTTAAAACCTAGTGTTGCCTCCTCTGGCCCTCCGAAGATCTGCCAAGCGGTCACTCATGGACCTGATGAGTGTGACGATGCTCTCTTGAGGGATGTTGTTCCACTCCTCGATGACGGCATCATGAAGCTCATCGAGAGTGACAGGAGCAGGATCACGCGACCGTACCCGCCTTTTCAGCTGATCCCAAAGGTGTTCGATGGGATTCAAGTCAGGACTCCTTGCTGGCCACTCCATAACGGTGATACCAGCAGCATGCAGGTAGTCCTTGACAATTTGCGCTGTATGGCTGCGGGCGTTGTCGTGCATGAACTGGAAGCCACGTCCAACAACATCAGCATAAGGGACCACATGTTAATCCAGGATCTCCGCTACGTAACGCTGAGCATTCAGGGATCCCTGGCCACGGCCACCACCAGTCCGGGAAACGCAGACAAGTTCGGTCTTCCCGTCGACAGAAATGCCGCCCCAGAACATGCAGGATCCACCTCCGTAGCCGACGGTTTCTACGGTGCAGGCTTCTGTGTACCGCTCCCCAGGTCTTCTGTATGCCCTTCTGCGCCTATCGTTGGTGTAAAGGCACACCCTCGTCTCGTCAGAAAAGAGGACCTTGCTCCATTGGGCGAACGTCCAATTCTCGTGTGAAGCGCGAAATCCTCTTCTGGCAGTCCGGTGCTGTGCAGTCAGTTGGGGGCCCGTAGCGGCTCGGTGGGGCATCAAATTCCTCTCTCGTAGTCGTCTTCTAATCGTCGAGACGCTCACCGACGTTCTGCGAGCTGCTCGAAGCTGTTGCTGGAGCTCAACAGCGTTGGAAAAACGATTTCTCAAAGAGGTCGTCACGATGTACCGGTCGTCTTGACGGGAAGTACAGCGTCGTCTCCCGGAACCACGCCTCCTGATGTAGCCGCCAGTCTCCTTGAAACGCTGTAACACTCGTCGCACTCGAAAACGACTGATGTTCAGATGCCGAGCAACTTCTGCCTGTCGTAGTCCAGATTGGAGAAGTGCAATCACTTGAGCTGCTTCTTCCGGTGTGGTGTCCATTTTCCGAAGGTTTTTTCTTGCTGTAGCTGTTTAGGTGTGTCCTCAGTGACGCCTGGATACTGAATGACCCATAACTGACCATTACCCCCTCTTTTATACCCATCCTTGGGGCCGCAATTAGTGACCTGTTAAAAGCGTGCTACGGAACTTTTGATTTCAAACGCAAATTTTCCGGAGATCATTATTTTTGCGATAACAAACAATACTCCATTTTAAAGGTCATTAATCGCGCTTTCAAATGATAGTAATATTGTTAGGGTGCAACAAATAATATATGAGCTATATTCGTTCAAAACAAAATTTCCGAGATGTGCGATTTTTTTGACGCCGAGTGTACGTCTATACGCATAGTTAATAGGAGAGGCCTACGTCCAGCAGTGGACTAACATAGGCTGATGATGTGATTTGATGTGAGTTTAAGGTTAGTTATAATAAAAAAATATAATGTACCTAAGTTTTCTTAAGCCGCGTTTCCACTTACTGTTCTGAGCATTCACGTGTTCGTGGGCTGACGAACGAACATTTTGCTATATGAAATCCTGTTTTCATCTGTCCAAGAACGAACGAATGCTCGCTCAGAACACTTAAGTGAAAACGCGGCTTTAAATATTATTACATGACTACAATGGTGGGAAAGTACAGCGGTAATGCTAATAATATACATACGTAAGCTTAAAGACAATATTTACACGGAGAAAGTTTACTGGTTAATGCACATGCGATTGTGCAATGGCTATATTAATGGATGATTAATGAATTGAAGTATGATTTGACGGCTTCCATAACTTAATGGTGTAGTCTAAGTGACCCTACCTAAGAAGCTGTTGTTCCCGGGTTCGAATCTCGGTGAAGGATTCATTGTACAGTACTCGTATAGACGTAATTGTTTTATACCTCTATGTATTAAGTACCTATCTATTTATGTATGTAACGAATATCGGTTTTGGAATATTCGCGAATGCGAATATTTGAGATTCATATTCGCGAATGCGAATATTGCGTATTATACAAAATTCGCCATTCGTATTATACTATACACAAACATTAGATCATGCTGGTAGAAAATGCCCAAAGGCATTAAGTCCGCCATTTATACTCTTTTGTATGAGCAATATTGTGCAATAAAGTTGAAAATAATAATAAACATTCATTCAAAATCCAACAATATTGCACAGGAGCAATGAAACGCTAGTACTTCCTGCCTTAAGTGAATGAAATAATTAGATCTAAATATTCGCAATATTCGCGTCAATTTTTTGCGAATACGAATACGAATATTTTAAAACATGCTAATATTCTCTAATGCGAGTATTCGTTAATCGCTATCTGTATAATATGATCCCATAATATATTAAGATATAATTTATTATAATGTTTACTGTAATATAGTCAACAAAACCAGATTCCAAGACGCTAAACTAACTCGCATTGATTGCGATCCTTCAGCCGAGCCCTGAAAAACCCTTTTCAATCTGTTGGGAGTTTGAAGACAACGATAATCGAGATCCCTCGTCGTTTATTCTTCAGGCCTTCAAAGTTGGGTTTGCTTACAATGAAAAGAGAAGAGTAAGTCATACTATAATTTTTACACAAAACATCGAAGTGTATCCGTAAGGGGGCCCTTAAGGGGCTCAATAAGATAAGACCCCCATACTATAATTAAACTTAAAAAAAACGACTTCAACCGATTTCTCCAAGATCTCGTCATCAGTTTGTTTTGAAGTCGGTTAAAATAGTACATTACGACACAAGTGCGAAAAACATGAAATCCGAAACTAGTGGCGATGATGACTCCCTGTCGGTCGTGTTTTAAATCGGCACGAGTTGCGAATTTCGTTTTTGCACGTGTCTCGTACGACGTTTTTTAGTAGGTACAGATGGCCCTCCGAAGTTTTGGACTTGACGTAAAATGACCCACTTCTCGCACTAGAGCCTAAAAAGTACACCATCTGTACTAAAATAATTATCGATATCGGTTGGCGTGATATTGAGTTATTCGTCCATTTGTCGTGCACATACTTTTTGCAAATTTATGACTTATATGGTTTTCTTATGGATACCACTGTCAGAACTGGACCAAATAAAAATGGGACCAATCGGTGAGCTTCAAGGTTTCAAATAAAAAAAGAATCATCCGAATCGGTTTACCCAGTCCGAAGTTCTCGAGATAAAAATCGTAAAAAAAAATCGAGTTGGGAACCTCCTCGCTTATTTGAAGTCGGTTAAAAATACTCCGAATTTATGTGGCTCTCTCTTGGCTAAATTGATTTCGTTCTTGCTTAACGCGTAAAGGTTTGATATGGCGGACGCTGGCTGCGAAAGAACTGTTGAGCTATTATTGCGTGTATTGCACATTTTGACTAGAGAGGTAATTGACAAGGTTAAGGACGCGGCAAACTCACTGTAAATATTGTTGCTGGTTCTAGGGCACTTCCGAGGTCCCTCCACTACATAACAACACTACAAAAACTCATGTTCTATACTAATTCTGGGGTATTATTTTGCAGAAATGTATGAAACATAACATTTTTTTCTCTAATCGGATGGTGGTCCCATAGGGAAAGTTCATCAATAAGGACTTAGAATTAACCCTCTAAAATTTGAACGGTGAATAAAAATCATCCTGCTTATACCTACAAGCGCATTCTTACTAGAAAGTGGGTTTCTTACAGTCTTATACACATAGCTGCAAGTTCTCTCAGTTTAGTAGTAGTTTAGCCTACTTACATTGTTTGACTGCGCAGGCTGTTTCGTAACGGGAAGATGTCGGCTGGAGATTATGGCTTTTGGACAGCAAAAACTATTTATGTCAGGCGTCAGAGGTTTATTTCCTATAATAGATTACATAATATTAAAGGCTGAACCACACCGGATGCGTGACCGGCACGTGCGCGTGTGCGTGGCGTGCGCGTTGTAGCCTCGGAAATATCATAGTAGATGGCTCACTGTATGCACGTGCACGCGACGCAAGCAGTGTGCCATCTAATATGACATTTACATACGCTACGCACATGTTCACGCGAACGTGCTGCACACGCATCAGGTATTGCTTGGCCTTAAGGTAGCTGTCCTTTGGTAGAATAATGTGACGATCAATTATTTTATTGCGAAATAAGTTAGCATTGCTGCCTCATTCCAAGATCTATACACGGTACCTCATTGGTTCATGGAACTCTGAGGATCCGTTTAGAGTTAGTGTAAAATAATATAAATAAATCATAAACAGAACCCCCCCCCCCCCTGTGTGGTGACGGCAGTAAGAATACATTTGTCGTAAGAGTCGACTAAGGTATCGAAGTGTCAGTGACCATTATTTGACAAAAGATTGATGATGGGCAGCAGCGTCATCATAGTGGACACAGTACTGCGGTCGCCAATCCGCTTGCCCAGCGTGACGATTATGGGCATTTACCTCCTAACGCGTCTATACGCATAGTTAATAGGAGAGGCTTACGTCCAGCAGTGGACTATCATAGGCTGATGATGAAACAGAAAAAAAAAACAAGTTCACCGACCGAAGAAGACCGAGTGGCCGAGTGATTTAGCCACTGACGTGCTTCATGTAAATTTAGCTACATGTCATCACTGTTTTTTTACATAGGAATAGAGTCTATCGCAAAAATCAGGTGTTAGGCAGTGGCTAGGCATCAGTCGCGAAAACTGAGTACGTGTGTTCCATTTTTTGCCGTTGTTACCGTCAGATTCTAACCAGTGACGTACTGTCGATGCGATGAGAGATACCGTTTTCTTACCCGTTTTTCTCGGGTCAGTGGTGTAGGGCTAGAGCCGGAAGTAGTTTTCATTTTATGTGTTACTTAGACCATTCTAAAAAGTGTGTTGCTATTCCAATTTGAATAAAGAATCATTTGACTTTAACTTTGATATTTAGGCTAAGAATGTGCGCATAATGCGTATATTTTCTAAGGTAGAATATAGAGATACCCCAGTTGGCACTGCCATAATTTGTTCAGCATATTCCCATGGCACACAAGACCGTTATCGAAATCCTGGCTCGTGGCCAGCTCAGAACAATGTAAACACTGCTGAGATGCCCGTAATGTCCAATTTTGCTGACTTTTAACATTCCTTATCAAGCACGAGTATGGGAATTGAAGTCACTGAAGGTAAGTAATGCTAAAGGTTTGGTTAGGAATAGGTACATATTATCAAACCGCGATTATAAGTAGGAATTAGTAAGGTAAGGTGTAGTAAGGTTATAAGTCAGTCTAGGATAAATTCATAGTTATATTCACATACTCATAGTGTAAGTGCAGAGACTTACAGACAATAGATAAATTGATCACTCACTTCATTTATTTACAACTCTTTTCTTGGTAAATGTTGCGTCATTTGTTGTGTCAACAGTACTTTCGAATCCCCTTTCGATTTCGGTTTGATAATAACAATAGTTAGTAGAATCCAAAAAATTTAATTAAACAAATATGGCTGACTTTGCATAGCATTTGACGTCTTTGACACACATTGTAAAACACGTTGGCAGATATATTTTAACGTTAATACTAATCATCATCATGACTTATGCTACGCTCTTGTCGGTGGAGTAATCGCCATTCCTCTCTATTCCGTGCAAGCCTTTTGACATTTGAGTACGACTCGACAGCTACTTTTTCCTTTAATTGGCTGAGGTATGTAATTCTTGGCCTTCTTCTACTTCTCTTGCCCTTGATCTTCCCCTCTAGGATATTCAGAACGAAGCTAATATATATCAATAATTTTAACTAAAAATGTACGTGAACTCAAGGTTTAATGCCTTGTTGTCCTGGCGTTACCCCCTTACTCATAAACGTTTGCTAACTTAACAAGCCGCTAATAATTGTTTGTCCCTTTTGCTCTTATGGACACATTGTTAAGACCGAAAGGGACAAACAATTATTAGCGGCTTGTTAAGTTAGCAGACGTTTATGAATAAGGGGGTTAAAGTATACGTTCAGATATTTTTGAACACCTGAGCGGCTTCGATATATCTGATGGCGACTGTACAAAGGTGAGAAAACGTTGGATATTACAAGCTCAAGTTTTGTTTATGTTGTCGAATATTGGCTGAACGCCAGTCGCATTATTGCGATATGACGATGCGATTTGCTTAAAAAAACTAATTCCCATCATATTATATGTGTTTGCCAATAAGCGAGATGTTCATAGAACGTGATTTAGATCATCATCATCATCATCAGCCTATGATAGTCCATTGCTGAACGTAGGCCTCTCCTATTAACTATGCGTATAGACGCATTAGGAGGTAAATGCCCATAGACGCCACGCTGGGCAAGCGGATTGGCGATCGCAGTAATGTGTCCACTATAATAACGCTGCTGCCCATCATCAATCTTTTATCAAATAATTGTCAGTGACACTTCAATCCCTTAGTCGACTCTTACCACACCCGCAGGAGGAGTTGGGGTGGTGACAAATGTATTCTTACTGTCGTCACCACATGGCCACGGATTTAGATCGGCTCGTCTAAATGTATTTTTATTTAATTATTTAGATACATTTTACGGTTTCGAAAAAGAGTACCTTCAATTTATTTTGTATGAAAATTCCTGCATTTTAGGCCAAGCCACGTGCTTGTCACGCGCACGTGCACGCCACGCACACATGCATCCGGTGTGGCTCGGTCTTAAGAATTTATTAAGTAACACATGGATTGAATACAAGGTTTGTTTACATTGTTCGCAACTTTATTTTTTTATGTGACGAAGGTAGACAAGTGAGCTCTCAGCCCACCTGATAGAAAGCAGGAACCGAGGCCCATGGACATAGCGATCAGAAAATCGCATATGCGCTGCCTACCCTGAGGACTTAGATGGATTGCCTCTATCTATGCCAGTAATTACACCGGCTATCTTACCCCCAAACCGAAACACAGCGGTGCAAACACTGCTATTTAGCGGCAGGTTAACGGGTAAGACGGTGGTAGCTATCCGGGCGGACCCTGCAGGAGGGCCTACCACGACCTATTAATTTAGACACAACTTTAATTAGACGGTTTCAATCACTAGTAAAAGTAGTAAACGGTCATCAATGCGTCAAGGTCGCGTTATCACTGTATTCTGAGGTCAGTGCAGACCCATTATGGTAAGGCTGTTATCAGTTGTTATCTCGCGTTTTATTAACACCTGACGTGTAACATTAATTTTACTTAAGGATTAAGAGTTAAAGGGTTTGCGGACGATTGTGGTAGGCACAGGTCTTTGAGTGGCTTAAGGTTGTAGTACCTTCGAAACATTATGTACAGATGTCGCTAGTGATTCGTTTCACAATACCATTGTTTATAACTAAACCCTTTCAATGAAAATTTACGTCATATTTTTTTTACGAAGTTAATTCTAGTGCATTGGCACTGAAAAAGGCGATAAATCCATTATAAATAAAATGTGTTAGCGTCTTAAGTAAATTGATTATAAATAAAAACAGTAACTATAGTTGCTTAGTTTATAACAAAGGCTTTAATAAGTGTAATAGCTGTATCATGTAATTAGTTTGATGATCTCAGTGGCAATTAGCCTAGAAATGGCTGCCTAATTACATTGTGCCAATGAAAGGAACTGGGAAATTCTAATAGGTATGCTACTCGTATACACTACTATGTGGATAGTAATAGTAAGATGTATATAGCTATTACGTAGATGGAGGCATTATACAATACAATACAATTAATACAAAACAAAAAAATATTTGTTGCTTTTCAAATAAAAATAAAACAATGTATAAGCTTTAAAATTAAATGAGACAAAAATGATATGCTCAATTGCTCACAAATGAGTTTGTTTGTAAGCATATTTTTATACAATATATTTATCGTAATACACATTAATAACAGCAAGTAAAAGTATTTATTTTGACTGTGACACAGACTTTTACTTTTTGTGATATACCTATCTCATCATTACATTTTTAAAATTAAAAATGGTCACTGTGAGAAAATTGAAAAACGCTTAAAAAAAAATGTTCCATCAATAATGAGCACTTTTCTCAATAAGCAATAATCTCATTAATCTCCTACAAAAAACTTATAAGTTTATGAGTACAATAAAAAATTAAAAGATGTATATTATTTGTTTTGTCCCTTTTTAACAAACACATATGTCAAAGCGACAGATAATCACAAATTATTAATTAGCTAATACACATTTGATAGTTGTTTATGAATAACAGCATTACTATGTAAACAATGTCTAGCATATTGTAGTCAGCATGTGATTGACCTACTGAGACTGTAAATGAGTTCAATTCAATGACAGTGCATTGTCACTATTATGTCATACATTCTTGTACAATGCGGGTGTTTCTCATTACTTCTGGTTATATCTTGAACTTTTCCTCTCGTTGCATAGTGTAAAAATAACTGTCAATAATTAGCATCACTAGTATTTTACGAATTTCAGATTTTTCTGTTTTCTCTAAAGTATGTCCTAGATTTGATTAATCTGTTTAAATTCTTTAAAGAAAATTGATTGCCATCAAAAAATATTCTGTCAAAACCAGAGATTGAACAAATGGGTGTTGTTCACAATAATTTGGACATGATTCTAAAGTTGATTAAGCAATTAGTCAATCAATTAATTTCTTGCAATTTGATTTCGATGCCTTACCCTTTGGTTACTTAGGTACACAGATTTTCATAATTACCAATATCAAACATGTAACTTTCAAAAAATGATTAATTCATTGATTACTCTATTAATCAACTTAGGAATCTACATCATTGTGAGGAATGACACCCATTTGTCTTATTTCTGGTCGTAGTCTATAACATATTATGTTGATTCTGTATTTTTTTCTAAGACTCTGAAAATGCAATTCCATTACTAAGAACAAGTAAAATAATGTTACCTTCAAACTATGAGCTGATCTTTTTTTTAATGTAATTTTCCTGTAGGGCCCATGAAAACTTCCACCCTGCCTGTTATCATATCATATCAACAATGTATGAACTCATAATTTACATTACACAGATAATAAAGATTAGATATGCTGTAGAATCTCCCACATGTCCCAGTTTCATGAACTTGCTAATGTCACATTGTCAGTGAACTCATTAAATTATATCATTACTGACATTATGTAAGATCGTAAACTGTTTATTGATAAATCAATCTGAATTGAAATTGTGTTTGTAAATAAGTAATTTATTAGAAGACAGGGCATAGATTGTCATGTGCCTGCTATAAATACAGTCACGTTTCAAAATCGAATTTAGGAAGATGTGGCCGTATTGCAGGTTGTAAATATGATCACCACACAATTCTGTTTCGAGATGTGACTGTTTAGCATGCACGCAACGAGATGTACTGAGTTGCGCCCATGAAAACCTAAACAAGATGAGAGGGCAACTTTTGGGAAATTGGTTGTCCGAAAGGTCTAGTCAGAAAAACTCTAAACTAGAAATAATGAAAAACTATTTTTCTTTAGATAAGCAAATAAAAGAAAAAGAGGCAGCTTTACCTAGTCACTCAATAGGGCCTTATAATTTAAACATACACATTCCCAACCCCCCCATTATAATCATAACTCTATTTAGCAACCACTTTTGACAAGTGCCAGTAGCATCGGAGCCATGGTATTTGAAATGGAGTATACCTAATTAGTAGTTGGCCTAGCAATAAATTTAACAATAACACTAATGTATTATTTTATTGTATGTATGTTTACATATCTATGTATGTATGTAAGTTTATAGCCTGGCTTTTGTTATTTTTATGTTCTCAGTTTTGATTTGCCTACTTCTTAAATGTAATTGTGATAGTTTCCATTACCCAAAGGTTGTCTGGAAGAGATCGCTTATTAGCGATAAGACCGCCTGTTGTCTACCACTGTTTTAGTTTTCTTTTGTCTGTAGTTTTATTTGTTTATTTTCTGGTGAACAATAAAGAGTATTTATTATTATTATTTCCTTTATTTTTCTATTCTCTTAAGTTAGGTTTTTTATACAAATGTCTATATTTATTTTATGTTATTATTATTATTATTATTAATGTATATTAAAATGGGGCAATAAATCACTAAATGCAATAAATAGCTGTTAGTGTGAAGTTTTTGCTAACAAGGTCTAGATTTCCCTTTTAGATTGGAAGGCCAGACAGCAGTTGTTTTTAGAAAAATAATGTTTACTTACAATATTGGTGTTGAATATAGCCAAGCTTTTAAAGTGTTTAGGTTATTTGTGGCTGCTATATTTATTTTCTTCAATGTAATTTAATTTACATATAATTCATAACTTATTGCATATATGCTATAATCTGCTCAATTTTAAGACCAAATTCACTATACTCTTGCTATAGTAAACTTAACCCCACATCTGTGGTTGCTAAGGATCAGTACAAAGGATTTTGAAACATTATGAATTGAAATAAAACTATGAAAACGGATAACAAAAGCAACTTTCTCTAAGCTACAGTGTCTGATAACAGTGATAACTTGCATATATTAATTAACTTTAACCTCATCCCGACGTTTCAAACACTTTACAGGGTTCGTGGTGCTGTGGTGATGAAGTTAAAGTTAATTAATATACGCGAGTTTATCCATTTTCAAAGTTTTTATTTCATGTGTAAGAAAATATTATTATGAATTGATTTGAGTTCAATACATATTGTATGGATCCTTATAAAACACAGATGGAGGGTTACCCTTGGAAAACTGGATAAACTATAAACTTATTAGGCCTAAATGGATTAAACGTATTGTATTTGCACGCACAGTGAGTTTATAGTCACATTATCTTATATCTAAATAATTTCATTTGTTTTACCGTTACTGCACACAACAAAGCCTTATTAACATAACAATAAAACTTGATTTAAATAATTAATTACTGGTGATTACTTGTGCATTATGAGCCACAAAAAACCTGAAGGCTATGTTAGATCTAGGTTAAGGTGCCTAAGTAACAGGTTAGGCAATCTAGGAGTGTAATAATGAAATATATTGAAGTTATTCCTAATATTGTCAGATATTCACAATATTCATAAAATTTTATGTCAGACATTATAATCACTGTTATAATTTATGAGTTTTGTAACAAGGATATGTATCTAATTTAAATATCATAAAGTACAGATATTGAACCTTGTTACATTACAACTATAAAGTTAATGAAAATAATTTATTTTGAACAGAGTTATCATTTCAACTTGTGTAACTCATTTCATATATCACATAACAATAATCAATAATAAAATAATAAACAAAAACTAGGTGTATCTCTGCTTTCATTTAACCAAGGTACATATATTTTTTTAGGTTATGCTTTCTTGAAAATGGTTATCTATGCGTCAAAAGCCTTTTCGCTGCATAAACAAGGTCTGTTATTAGATAACAGAGCCCAAAAAGCCGACATCGGCAAAAATGTGTTACGAGACCAAAGTGTCACTGACCTGAGGCAAGTTCGCTGCTATCTGCCGATGCAAGGAGTCTCGTTCCTTCTCGACCTCCTTCAGACGGAGTTCTGAGTCGCCAAGACGCTCCTGCGTCTCTCGGAGACTCTCCACAAGCTTGTCTCTCTCGTCGAGCATAGAGACCATAAGCTGCTCGAAATTCGCATCTTCACCAGAAAACTGCGAACTCCTCTGGCTGATACTGTCTTCCGATATAGTGGGCATCACGTCGCACATCATATTCCACATTTTAATTTACCATCAAACCAGAATAAATCGCGTACACGACACACCGAATAACACGAATTCGATCACCGTTTTACATATGTCCCGGCACAAACGTTACCTAAACCTAGCGCACAATACGCGAGGACGTATTTTCACATTGTCAGAATATTCGTACAAGATTTTAGTCAAGAATTCGGGAGACATTCTAGTTCAATATTTAGAATGACACACCTAGAAATTACACTCCTACAATCCCGTACTATCACGGCTCAAACGGCCTGTCTGCCATCTTGGATTGGAACGTCAATCACATCAAAGAGTAGGTATTTACATAGACGTGCCATCTCATCTGATGCAAATTTTTCTAGTAAATGTCAAAGTAAAGTATGATGAGATTTCTTCGACACTCGACAGATTTTGAAGTTGACTTTTCTTTTTTGTAACAATTCACATATAAGTTAGCCAACAAAACCAACGTCAAAGCGGTTACATACCATACATTTAAATGTGCTGCTATACTATACATATCTATCTTAGACTATAGTGGTAATAAAGTACACCCCATCCATAATGTCTTTCTTTTTGCTGTTGAAGCAAAGCATTAGTCATTATTTGGAAATACCGAAAGCCTTCGCTCGGGCTTTGCAAAAAGCATTATGGATTGGGGATTGGAGATTGTGTGTTAAGGATGGATTTACTAGCTTGGCTTTCTAGCAAACAATAATAGGCGTAAAGGTCATACATTACGCATTTACGGCGAATGCTTCGACTTTGAATGTTTCCTACACCAGCTGCTCTATCATGTTTCGGAAAAACTTGATGGTAAAAATTTTACTAAAAGATGGTCCAGAAGGAGTCTATAACATTTTAACAAAGTCATAACAGGTAAGTATTTTTATCGCTAAAACCCCCAGCGTTTGTGGTATCGACTCGTTTTCGGAACAATTTAACATCGGTCTACGTGATATTTTCAGGCATTAAGTGTTGTTTTCTTTGAAACCTTACACTGCTGAGCAGAACTATGGAATGAGCTGTTGTCGACTTGGAAGTTCGATTCGAAATTTCGAACCATTAAAAAAAAGAAAATGTTCCTTTTTTGACAATTGTTTACCCTTGAACGATACACCTGTTCGTTAGCCACCCATATCTCCAAAATGGGCTGTTATTGTAACAGCCCAGTTCGCAGATACCAGTTATATTGTATTTATATATTGTTTTGGCCACTCTGGGCCTTAGGACAAGTGGTGCGCGACAACAAAACGGGACTTTTACTCACCGACCAGTCTTCATTGTACATAGGGATTAATAAACAAAAATGGGTTGCCAAGAGATAATCGCGAGTTGCTATTAGGGCGCAGGTTGGGGTCGGATAAAAGTGAATCTCATCGTCGGTGGTATATTCTGACAAAAATGTTCAATTCCCTCTTAGATAATAATTATATACTATCTATTTTAAAAAGATCAACAATTTAAATAAATTACAAATTAAACAAAAATGAAAAAATAGAGATAAAACTTACACTAAAATTAAAATATACTTAAACAATCTACCCCTTAAAAAGAAAATACCTTCTAAAAGATCCGCCTGCGGCATGGTGCCCATGACACTGGCGGCGTTACCTCGCTGAATCGCTAAAGAGATTCTTTGTGCGAGGTAAGCGCCAGCCCTTGGGTCACCAGAAGCGTCGTGCAGCCGGGACGACATGGCCCTCATAAAAGTATCCATGTCTGCTGACCAAGGA
Organism: Thaumatotibia leucotreta; assembly: GCA_025490895.1. Lineage (NCBI taxonomy): Eukaryota > Metazoa > Arthropoda > Insecta > Lepidoptera > Tortricidae > Thaumatotibia > Thaumatotibia leucotreta. The sequence goes on along the minus strand of JALPQI010001601.1, from coordinate 48,867 downwards.
CCTAAAGTTTCTACTGTAAGGGCCGCAAACTCGTAGTTGATTAAAAGCGACGAATATTTGCGGCGCTTGAGAACCTGGGCCTGGTCAGCAGCAGCACCGGCTTGTGGTCGTGTGCCTTGGATGTGGGACGGAGCGAACACGGAGCGTTGCGTCCCATACCAAAACCCTACCCAACTTCCACGGCACCAACATGGCTCCGTCGGGACGGTTTCCATCGTCTCTGGCCATACCCACCGGTTCCAAGGTAGCAGGCACAGACACGGTAGAAAGCGTACGGCGAACCAGGTCATTGATGGTGCCGTGGCGGTACAATCTGCCAGCACTCTTTGAGCATGAAAGGCCATGACGTCCGAGCTGATCCATTCTTTCTGAAACAATTTTCTATTCTTTGAGGAAGTCACCGCCTAGCATATCCAGAGGGCGCTTCGAGAGTCCAAGGAATGCGGTTTATAAAGATTGTTATAATTATAAAAAATGATGAATTGTTTTATTTAAGTTTTATGTGTAGCATATTCAAATAATGAAGCAATATTTAAGTATTCGAATAATCTTGTGCCAAAGCCACTTGTACCAGCCCAATTTTTTTTTTGGGTAGGTAAGAATATTTTTAGATCGATAACGGAACGTCAATGTCATATCAATCTGTCAAATCGAAAAATGGAGCAGCGCTGAATTATTATATTTTCTTTCTTCATCAAAACATTTAACCTTTAGTTACCATATAAATAACAATAGATTCTACCCGCATTTCATTTATCAGTTTAACTTAACATACTCAAGTTTCTTAAGTGTTTCAATACCGTTCTTGAAACAGCTTGTTTATAGAAGAATCTATATCGTTGATTATAATGCCGAAGAAAAAAGGAGATTTGTCCTCACATGAGAGGAATACTTGGAAATGTTCAAATTCAGGTAATTTCACTTTATGCACAATTCTTAGTATTTAGGCCATAATCTGTACCATGGATGTAAAAGATTACGTAGGTTTTCTTATAAGAAATCATATCGTAACTTGTGTGCAATATCTAATAAGTATTTACATTCAACTATTGAAACGTACATAGTTTTATTAATATAATTTAATCCACTTATTTAAAAAGACTTTAGTTAAGGGTTAACAATTTGTAACATAAATGCAGACCCTTTTTGAAATTTTTAGATTTTACTTTAAAAGACTCAGCAGACGCGCCAAAACCAATCAGACGCCTGAAAAAAGCACAAATCACGGACACCGGAGAAGTACAATGGGATGAAATGGCAGACTATGATTTAGTTGAAGAGATAGATGCAGAGGGTTACAAAAGATACATTTATAAGAAAAAAAGCAATGCTAGACTCCATGTTGACATAGAGAAGCGGCCAGGTATAATTTACCCAGAAATTGTGTTTTATTTGATATCTGCATACATCAAACCGGAACAAATAGGAACCTTTGCTAGCATAAATAGAGCTTCATATGCCTGTACACAACGGGAATCATTCTGGCGTAATCTGTATAAACGCTACTGCCAAGGTCATCCGCGGTTGCCACCGAGATTGAAGATTGAGAATAGCTTTAAAGTGTATGGATTGAAGCAGAGAGTGATACGGGCATTGTACCATACTTACAGTGTGTTTACGCACAAAGTTGAGTTGGATTCTGTGCAGGACAGTAGACCACATCGTCTGGTGAAGCGACGGTGCATTAATGTTTGGTACAATAAGGGCCCTATTTATTGGCTGGTGTACTTCAAGTTCAAAAAAGTACCAGTAGAACGACCACAGAGTGAGAATGGTAATATGCTGGAGGAGCTGGATAGGATTGATGCGAACCCAGATGAAGATTGTCAAGTGTTGCAGGTATGATGATTGATTTATTTATAATTGGATTCAGTTCACATGCATGACATATTCATTTCCAAATGGATATTGATTAATACTTTATATCATAAGCATATCTGTTTTTTTTCGGGGCCTTTTCATCTTTCCGTATGTCTTTATTAAAAATGAGCTTTAAAATATATCATGATCATTTTGGGGAAAAAAAATATTACAAAATCATTTAAAATTTATATTGATTCTCAAAAAAACCTGTTTGCGCTATATTTATCGTTTCTTTTTCTATCATTTAAATGTGTATGTTTTATACTAATTTTACATCCACAAATCATCCAACTACCATAAAGATAAGTCTACTTTATTTAACACTTTCGTAATGTGTTTTTTTGTTATGCTTGTACCTTGCAAAAATTGCTTTGTTTTAAATTTAGAAATGTATATGGGTGAATCTCCTTTTTTCTTATTGCCATGGTTACGGTCACCTGAGTCACGCTGGTTTTATGAAAAATTATGGTACCTTAACTATGCAAGTATGCATTTTCCTGGTGTTCATAAGCCCTTTCCTTAATGGGTCACATACAAACATTGGCTATACGAATGTTTGCATAGTTTACATAGCATAATTACCACAACCATGACAATAACAGATAGAAGAAAGTTGGATCGCCCATACATTTTTATAGTTTAATTTTGATACATTTTTCCCTGTTTTCATATTTTCAGGTGACCTGCGCAAGTTTCCACGAAGTACCTCCACTTCTGGGAATGACATTAACCTCTTTAACCGTGGTGCTTTCACCGGGATTCCGACATCACCGCCTGAGCCTCGGTTTCAGCACAAGCGCCCACAACATATCCCGCAATCTGGTACCGGACCAGTCTGTTGTCATTGACACAGTTGTCACCATCTTCGTGTTTGACTGGTGGCACCCAAAGTACCCACATTTTGATAACACCCTGCCCCCAAGAGTGAAGGATGAAGAATCAATGCCGGTGCTGAAAAAGGAGTTTTTCCAGATGAGTTTGGGGGAATGATTGTTTTTGGGGTTACTGGTGATTTGCGCCACTATTTTACTGATATATTTTGTTTTTTAAATACACTCCATGGCATTGGTGAGAACATGGTATCGGAAACTCGGCTTGCACTAACCTTAGCGTTTAACATTGCCCATACGAAAAACCTGTTTCAAACGAAACGAAAATATTAATTAAACCACGATTATCTTAGTCAATGTTAAATGCTCTTGTTTTTAACTCATTATTCATTTTCAATAATTATTCTTGTGAGTGGGCAATGTAACTCGAGTTTACGATACTTAAATATTAGTACTTATGACAATAAAGTCATCTACACTGTTTTAACTCTACATCACATGGTGTGAAATTTAACAACTAAAACATTCATATTTGCTCGTGGCCCCTTTATTATTCAATACTAATGTTCAAAAATACCAGATAGAACCAACACAAAACTAAAGCGACAATATCTCGCGGCTGAGATACACACCTGTCACTGTTTATTTAATACAGTAAGAGAGTGACAGGTATCACCGACGACATACCATACCAATATGCTGTATCAATAATGTGCTGGCATAATTTTAAAAGACAATTTTGAATTGGCGTTTGATTTGGCGCAGTCACCAGTGGATCGTAGCCCTCTTGATTGTGATATAGTATCTATAGATAGATGTATCTTATTTTTCGATGTTATATTGGATCTAAATCCATTTCTTGAAATTGTAATTAACCTTTGCTTAATATTGGCCTAAAAATTGTATTGTGTTCAAAAAACGGTATTACTCATATCATTGCCTAAACAATTTCTTTACTTGAAATGAAATGTAAAGTTTGTAAAAAGCTTTCTGCCATTCAAATAAGGCAGACACAAAAGTGCATAAAACTATATCTTTCGACGAGTCATTTTGCGTTTCGTAATCGACTCGCAATTTATTGATTTGCCTTGAAGGTACAAGTACCTTCTATTATGTATACCTAGTGTCCTAGTATAGGTAAGTACAGTCAAGTGCAAAAATAAGTATCGAAAGAATCCGTTCATAAATATGTTACGACGTTCTTATTACACAGAATTAGAGTGCACTGGGACATATTTTTGAACGGTTTTGTATACCCCTTATTTTGTCTTCGACTGTACATATTTTTATATTGATTTCATATAAATTTTGCGCTCAATTCGTCCTCATTCCGTGGAATGTATAATCGAGTATCGTTCATTGAAAATAAAATATCAGAAATTGATTAAGTACTTCGTTGGGATAACATCGAAAAGAAGTTACTTATACCGAAAATGTTCTTATTATTATTAAGTATTGGTTTAAATCATTGTTTCTGAAAACGATGTTAAGGAAAGGACGAAGTGGAGGAGGGAAATAAGGAAGGCTGACACTATGTCCATGTGGGATAAGATAAATGAGAGAGGTACGGATGTAAGTCCTTACATCAGAACTTGTTTGGTGTCTGGACAGGCCTAAGTTTTTTTGCATATTTTATATTAATCCAATATGATTTTCTTGCCCAAACGATGTTTTATTCAAAGCACAATATTTTTACTTTTTCTGAATCGTATCGCGGTCATTACTAAAAAACGAGGTAACTGTACGTTCTTCGTTGAAAAAAACGAAGTGTCTGAAAACCGAAATGGCCTAAGTGTATTTGGTTGGTAATACAGTCGAGTTCATAAAAATATTTGAATTTGATTTACCTTGATGAAATAGATTAAGCATATTTTAAGGGTGGATCAACTTTTTATCTGTTATCGCCATGCTTACGGACACCTGAGTCACGCTGGTTTTATGCAAAATTATGCTACCTAAACTATGCAAATATGCATTTTTGGTGTTAATTAGTCCCTTAATGGGCCACCTACAAACATGGATTACATGTATGTTTGCGTAATTGACGTAGCATAATTTTGCATTAAATCAGTGTGACTAAAGGTCTCTGCCCACTAGACCGTAGCATACCATGACCGTAGCATGAACGTATCAGACAAAAAAATATTCTTTGTATGGAGAAGTATGAGACTATGCCCACTAGGACGTTCCGTCGCCGGCCAACACCGTCGCGTGCCATGCACGGACCGGCATGAATTGTCGGCGAGAATATTTTGCCGGCCCCGACACGCTACGTGCATGGCACGCAACGTTGTCGGTACGGTGTGCGCAGGCGGCGAAACGGTGAGCATACGGGTTCTATTTACATTTTTGTATTGTATTTACAATTTTTATCCAAAACTCTCAAAATTTTTCACTTTTGATAGTGAGTAATAATTTTCTTATGGCGAGACAACGGAAACAATATAATCAGCAACGCTATTTTCTGAAAAAAAAAAACTTACTTAATTGATTGTAAACCCGCAAACCGAAGATTTTCATCGAGATTGAAAAATATTACTTCGTTTCTTACAAACAAAATAATTAAAAGAAATATCAATTTTGAAACAGTCATATAACTTAACGAATTTATCCAGATAGATTGCACAATTAGTTTCTTTTTTTACATGGTAAGAACCATGCTTTTGATGTGGCTTTCTAAAATAAATTTTATTTGTTTTAGATTTTTATTACAATATGTACATAAAATCGATATCTTTTTTTTTTCTAAAAACCTATGCTCTTTAGCAGCTGCTTCATTGTTATTTAAAATTAATTATTGTTCCAAAACTACTAGAAGATGTAAAAATAATCAAACAAAACCAGTACTTGACGGAGTCACATTGACAATCATGACAAGAACATATGTACTCTCATAATATAGACAATATATTTACCAATTCCAAGAAGTTTTAGTTTACATAATATCATAGATTACACTTATCGGTGTCTAGGTTACCTAGACAATGATAAGTGCAATTAAATACTATAATAATATTAATGATAAATAAACACATTCCGCCATATAAATGTATAAGTAGCATAACTAACGATTCGAAAGTGCTTGTTGCTAAGCCTACTCAATAAATATTTTTTTACTTTGACTTGACTCAGTAACAACTCTAGTAGGTACTTCAATGGATTTCGATCGCAGTTTACGATGTCTGCTCAGAAAAATAGGTGTAGAAATAAACTCCTAGGAAAATACTAACACAGCGATAGTAGTCTAAAGGGCGCGAAAACAATTTGCAACTGATAAAGGTCTCTGCCCACTAGACCGTAGCATACCATGACCGTAGCATGAACGTATCAGACAAAAAAATATTCTTTGTATGGAAAAGTATGAGACTATGCCCACTAGGACGTTCCGTCGCCGGCCAACACCGTCGCGTGCCATGCACGGACCGGCGAGAATTGTCGGCGAGAATATTTTGTCGGTTCTGACACGCTACGTGCATGGCACGCAACGTTGCCGGTACGGTGTGCGCAGGCGGCGAAACGGTGACCATACGGGTTCTATTTACATGTTTGTATTGTATTTACAATTTTTATCCAAAACTCTCCAAATTTTTCACTTTTGATAGTGAGTAATAATTTTCTTATGGCGAGACAACGGAAACAATATAATCAGCATCGCTATTTTCTGAAAAAAAAAACTTATTGATTGTAAACCCGCAAACCGAAGATTTTCATCGAGATCGAAAAATATTACTTCGTTTCTTACAAACAAAATAATTAAAGGAAATATCAATTTTGAAACAGTCATATAACTTTAGGAATTTATCCAGATAGATTGCACAATTTGTTCTTTTTTTACATGGTAACCATGCTTTTGATGTGGCTTTCCAAAATAAATTTTATTGGTTTTAGATTTTTATTACAATATGTACACAAAATCGATATCTTTTTTTTCGAAAAACCTCTTTGCTCTTTAGCAGCTGCTTCATTGTTATTTAAAATTAATTATTGTTCCAAAACTATTAGAAGATGTAAAAATAATGAAACAAAACCAGTACTTGACGGAGTCACATTGACAATCATGACAAGAACATATGTACTCTCATAATATAGACAATATATTTACCAATTCCAAGAAGTTTTAGTTTAATATCATAGATTACACTTATCAGTGTCTAGGTTACCTAGACAATGGTAAGTAATACTATAATAATATTAATGATAAATAAACACATTCCGCCATATAAATGTATAAGTAGCATAACTGACGATTCGAAAGTGCTTGTTGCTAAGCCTACTCAATAAAAAAATTTTGACTTTGACTTGACTCAGTAACAACTCTAGTAGGTACTTTAATGGATTTCGATCGCAGTTTACGATGTCTGCTCAGAAAAATAGGTGTAGAAATAAACTCCTAGGAAAATACTAGCACAGCGATAGTAGTCTAAAGGGCGCGAAAACAATTTGCAACTGATAAAACTGTGACAATGGAACGATAACGACGGTTATGAATCGCTCATACTACGGGGATGATACGTAGTTGCGACGCGGATGATACGTGGTTGCGACGCGGATGCCACGGTCACTAAACGGGCTTAGCACGGACATGAAACGATGTACACACGTTATAGTGGGCATAGTAGGCCGTGTCGTCTCACATTCCGTGTCTGATACGTTCATGCTACGGTCATGGTATGCTACGGTCTAGTGGGCAGAGACCTTAAAACTGTGACAATGGAACGATAACGACGGATATGAATCGCTCATACTACGGGGATGATACGTAATTGCGACGCGGATGATACGTGGTTGCGACGTGGATGCAACGGTCACTAAACGGGGTTAGCACGGACATGAAACGATGTACACACGTTATAGTGGGCATAGTAGTCCGTGTCGTCTCACATTCCGTGTCTGATACGTTCATGCTACGGTCATGGTATGCTACGGTCTAGTGGGCAGAGACCTTTAGGTGACCGTCATTATAGCAATAACAGATAGAAAACAATATATACACTCATAAATCACGACTTTCAACGTAAGCTGTACAGTTGACGTCAAAGATATCGATAGGGATCAATTAAAAAAAACCGTGAGACCTTGATCTTGACATAAAGTTTTCTCATGAACCGAAATCATATCTCTGATTTCAACTGCACTACATTATGTAGGACCCACCAGTTGTCACCGAGCGGTTTGTTGACCGCGTAAACGATTGGGACCCCAGCCAAAATGTACTAATTGTAATTTTGGTTTTCGGTACTCGAGTGATTATGAGTTGAATGTAATTATGATTCTTATGATTAATAAAATAAGGAGTAAATCTGTATTTGTGTAGCTGTTATATGTATGCTATACACTGTGCACTGCTTTACTTAAACCAATTGTCAGTAGAATCCAAAAATATGTAAACAAATACGGCTGACTTTCCAATAGCATTTGACATCTTGGACACATATGTGAAACACGTTCGTAGATATATTTTTACGTTAATACTAATAAACATCAATAACATTAACTAAAATTGGATGTGAATTTAAGGGGTTTTAAGTTGATTTTAAAATAAAGATTGTGTTTTAAAAGTGCGTGATTATGAAATAATGCAAGTTTTTATGTTTGTTTACATTTTTTCAGATTCTACTGACGAATGGTTTACAGCCTATTCATCCTTGGTTGTCTTATTTAGCAAACAACTTTCTAACCTCCAAATACACTTTTTTGCTCTATTACTGTCATATTTGCTTATACCAAAGATATATCTGCGTACTTGAGTCAAAATCAATATCCCATGGAATTGTTTTCTTTAAATCAAGGTAATAGCAGTTTGTCAGAAACGTGAACTTTTAGGTTAGAAAGTTGTTTACTGTAGTTTACAAGATATAATAAAGATGAATTGGCCATAGACCGAGTTACATTAGATTCTCCCACTATCCAAATGTAGCAATTTTCCTGTGATGTCGATACAAAAATATATGGTCCTTTTATGGTTCCCTGACCCATTCGGTAAATGATAATCCGTCAAAATCAATGTATTTACTGATCATCTTGTAGTTTAGGCCTCCACTTAGGATCGTCAATCCAAAAAGATTTATTAATAAATACTAAGTATTCTCAATAGCTAATATGTACCTAGTCGTATATTTAGAATATACAGGGCGTCCCAAAACTATAGGACATGAAAGAAAATAGTTTAGTCCCATAGTTTTGAGACATGCTGTATAGCTACCCTGAGATGTCAAGATTGGATTATCATCTAATATATACACACAATTAAAGTCGGTGATCATACCAAGAATATATTAGCCTAATAATAATAAAATAAAGTCCTTTCCTAGGTAATAAAAGACTAAATGTTACTAGGCCCCTGAATCCAAAACGTTTACCTACTTATGATATAATACTCTCTGTTCTAGTACTAATGGGCTGGCCACGACACGAACTTTTCTTCGCCGATAGATTAGTCTTATGGCCGGGCCACGACATTGGTCTAAGCCGCGTTTTCACTTAGGTTCTGAGCTGTTCGTGGGCTGACGAACGAACATTTTGCTATGTGAGTTATTGTTTTCATCTGCCTAAGAACGAACGAATGCTCGCTCAGAACACTAAGTGAAAACGCTGCTTAAAGGTGCGTTTAAACCAAAAGAGCATTCGCTGTTCTAGCGCCCGTTCTAAGAAATCAACCAATCACGTTTTGTGAACCGATCGAATTTCATAGAGTGGTCACCTTAAGACGACCGGCGGCGAGCGAATTCATAAGTTGGAGGGAAAGGCAGATGTGGGAACTCCTTCTCGCACGTATAGTTTTCCGCCCCTTCAGTCGCCTTAGATGAATGTCGTGGCCAGGCCATAAGACTCGAATCTATCGGCGAAGAAATGTTATTTAAGTATACAACTTTGTAGGTACTTTGTCATAGTGACAATAATTTAAGGTTCATTGACGTAATTGCGGCTTTTATAACAACTGTGACAAAGTAAGAAATATCGAAAAACACCTTGAAGATAGTGTCGCGTTCTGATATATATGGGCATCCTGTTCGTTGTAAGTAAATGTTTAGGATATACAATATACATGTATCGAATTCAAATCACCCTGTTAGCCCCGATTACCAATGTGAATACAATCGAGCTATTCTTCGATCAGCTATTTTTAACCGACTTCAAATGAGGAGGTTCTCAATTAGACTGATTTTTTTGTATGTATATTAATCGATATCTCCGAAAATCGTGAACCGATAATCGAACGGGTATTACCTACCCAGATGATCCCGTTGGCAACAAGTAGTGTTGGTAAAGACTCGAGTTCTTTAAGTCTATTTTTAGGACTCTTTTCATTTTTACTGGACTATCGAGCTTAAAAGACTACCGAGTATTTTAAGTCGCGAGTCGAGCCCTTTTTTTAGGCTTACTGAGTCCTGCATATAAAGCTCAAGTTCTAATATGAAGACTTTTTTTTATGTCGGTCCAAAAATTATGAAATGATACAATACCAAATATTGAAAAAATGTTCAAGGTTCAAAATAAGCATATAAATACAAATAAAAAGCTTATTTTTGTACAATCTTTATTTGAATTCAACATAATAAAAACCCTAGGTGTTTTTTATCACAAGGTTGTATAGATTTCTTATTTAAGCTATACATATTATATAGTCTTCTTGAAGGACTCGAGTCTCTGTAGCATTCAAAGTCAAAGTCAAACTATTCTTTATTTAAGTAAGCTTATTAATAAGCATTTTCGAATCGTCTGACATTATCAAGAGAAAGAAAAAATCTACTACTGGTTCTAACCCTACACCGTTCTTGAGAAGAACCAATAAGAAACTCAGGTGGACTTATTTTTTCAAAACAGTATAATAATACATCTTATTAAAATAACATGCATTAAAGAATTTAATTCAAGTCTTTGTTAACTGAAGTTTAGAGTAGAACTGAGTCGCGTCTTAGAAGGAAGGACTCAAACGACTCGAATCTTTACCAACACTAGCAACAAGTCGAGTTCTGAATCGGTTCAAGTCGGTTTTTAATTTTGTAATTATCAAAGTCTAAATACGTCACCGTATGTAGCCTAAGAATATTCGTAGCTTCACATACATAAGGGTGTATACAATAAGAAAGTATGAGATCCTTCTAAATGTACACTTGGACTGTATAGTTACATAGGCCTGAACTAGAGGTTTATTTTTATTCCAGATTTTTAGATTTAAGATACCTTTGAGCTTACTGTGTATGTTACCTGATAATTCTGATAAATATACTATGTTATATCGCCAGCATAGTTAAACGACTCTTTTTGAACTCTATCTGCTTTGGAATAAGAGTAATTAATGGTCAGTTAGGGTAAAAGAACAAGTGGTCAGCCTTATATGAGGTAAAAGAGTGTGTAACATACAGCATGTATTTTTAATATTACCTCAAACCGAGTATCAATGCCCACTGCTGGACATAAGCCTCTCCTATTGGACAAATGGACGAATTATGAGGTAAATGCTCATTGCACAAGGTGTTTGAAATAATATAAAAAATACACGCTGTATATTTCATATTCTTTTCACTTTTACAGACACATCTGACATATCGGAGCTCGGTGCTCATAAATATCTGAACATGCACCCTAACGCCATGGCCGTTTCGATATTTGTGAGTGAGTTTAATAAAACGTCCCACTTTGTCGTTTGCCATAAAGCCGCTTTGTCAGCTTATTCATATGAAGATACACGGTAATCTCCTCTTTATGGTAAGCGACAAAGTGGGACGTTTTACTAAAAACTAACACATTTATCTGATGTCGAACACAACACTGACAAAGGCTCCCAGGCAAGCACTGGGTCTTTTACCCTATCTGTGTTGGCGTTAGTACGGTCGAGGAAATTGAATGTTTAGCACTTTGCGGTTCAAGTTAATTTGGTTGTGTTGTATGTACTAAGCACGTCTAATGTCAAATGAGCCATACATTGCTAAACATTCAATTTCCTCGCCTGTACAATATTCACGATATAGTTATTAAGTTTATTTTTCTGTGGTTTACTACGTCATAGTCATAGTGTAGGCTGGTACTCCACAATTTATAGTTTTTCTGTCGGTCGATGTTACAAAACTTTGTCATAGTTTATGACTAAACATGAAATAAATACAACTCTGGAACTTAATCCGTTTTATTTTTAGATTGTTAAAATTGTACAGTCATTAGAAATACAGACTTGGGGCAAATGTGTCAGACTACATTAACTTACATTATACTTATACAAGTTATTATCAGACGGGTAATTCCAAGACTGTCACGTCAGTTTATTAATCAGTCTCCGAACGTCTAGCCTAGCCTTATAGCTATACCTAAGTATACCGGGTGTCCCAAGATTATGGGACATCAAGGGAAAGTACCTACCTTAAATATCATAGATTGGATATTTCGCTGAAAGAAGACTTTATATTATTAAGGAAATTTTATAATACTGCATTAAAAAAAATCTAGGCATCGAACCTACGCAACATTTTTTTTCGTAATTTTATGATATCATTCGAAAGAATAGACAAAAAATAATATTTTTCCTAACTAGTTTTTCCGCACTAGTGCACTAGTTGCAAACGTACATTTCTCTTTTTAAGGCATTTGTTATGAAAAAAGTCGTTCGATACACGTGTAAAAACTTATTTTTAACTCGGGTGATTGTCGCCCTCGTTTCACTCAAGCTCCAACTTTAACCCTCGTCGAAAAAAAAATTTTTTGCCCTTGTATCGAAATGTACTATTCTGAAGAAACAGTATCTAAAACGAAAAGAATAACCAACAAAAATGTATGGTTCAAAATATCCTTTCTAGAATATTTAAGGTAGGTACTTTCCCTTCATGTCCCATAGCCATGGGACGTCATGGGCACTATAGGTACCTATAGGGCTGTAGGTATATACACGGGATGCGGGCAGCTCACGACACGACCTATCTTTGCGGCATTCAAATGGGTGGCCTATGTCCAGCAGTGGATGTCATTCGCTGATACACAAAAGTATTGGTACCGTAAAACGGGGTAAATAGGAATGACGGGGTAAATAAAATAGGAATGTAGTGTAAACTGGTACGTTAGCCCAGTGGCCAATTTCACCATAATTACAAGTGTGACAATTATAAAATATCACTGTTACTGACGTCTCACAGGCCTCCGTAGGCTACGGTTACCGCTTACTATCGGACGGTCAATGTTCTTGTTTGCCACCAACATAAAATGATTACTAATATCGTTATTGTATTGTTAATAAACTACTTTTTATTTTCCGAAACCCGTGACAATTGTCGCAAGGTTTAGTACAATTTTTATTAAATCTTGACATGAGGTTCGCCATATTTATGTCGGAATTTCGCTACAATTGTCGTGTTTTTTGTGACAATTGTAATTTAGCTTCGCAAAAATTAGGTATTTACTGCTGATTTATTTAAGTTTCTGCACTACATTTTATGTTGGTGGCAAACAAACGCACGGCCCTTCCGATGGTAAGCGGTAACTGTAGCCTATAGACGCTCCCGATTGGAGAAACAGAAAATTTACAATTGTAGCACTTATCAATGTGGTGAAATTGGGGCCAGTGGCCTATACCACAAAACTTTACAACTTTTTAATTGTCTACTTTTTGTATGGGAATTTATACAACTTTGTAGAATTGTACGCTTGTAAAGTTTTGTGGTATAGGGGCCTGGCCCCTATACCACAAAACTTTACAAGCGTACAAACAGTCCAGTTTAGAATAACACATGAATCAATCTATTGTTCTAAATTGGACTGTTTGTCCTGGGCTAACAGACCAGTTCCTACTTACCCCGCCATTCCTAATTACCCCTTTTTACGGTAGCTGATGTTACAGTCTTGTGGATTTACCCAATTGATCTTTAATTAGGGAGACTGGGGTATGAGTCGACAGGCGTTACAGGATCCGTAAGGTATGGCCGCTGCGAAGCAGTCTTCGGGGCAGATCGGACAGACGGCCGCGAACTGACGCGCGTAGGAGCACTCGGCTGCCGTCGACCATTGGGAGGGTTGGGCGTTCTGTGCAAACAATAAAAATAAATAATATTTTAGCCTATATAATGTCCCACTGCTGGGCACAGGCCTCCTCTCATATATGAGAGGAATTGGGCTATAGTCCCCACGCTGGCCCTAAGCGGGTTTCTTCGCCGATGTATGCAGGTTTCTTCACGATGTTTTCCTTCACCGAAAGCTAATGGTAAATATCATCTGATATTCCGTACATAAGTTTCGGAAAAACTCATTGGTACGAGCCAGGATTTGAACCCACGACCTCCGGATTGAAAGTCAAACGTCTAAACCACTGAGCCACCACCGCTTACGAATGTTCCGACGTGATTGTAACCGAATGTTCTGTGCAAACAGATTATTAAATTCAAATCGCGAGACATACTACAGTGCTCGGCCGCTATGAATTCAATCGTGACACCTGTCATTTCAATACATTATGTGTCAAAAGGTGACATTCATCATCATCATCCTCGCTCTATCCCATTATTTGGGGTCGGCTCTCCTGATATGTTTCCGCCATTCAGGGCGTTGTTTCGTCATTTCGGGTGTGAGGCCCGTCGTCTTTAGGTCGTTGTTTACGGTCTTCATCCAGGTCATCAAAAGGTGACATTGTTGACAGATAATTTATTGAACTGTTTGAATTTACTTTATAGCGGCTAAACACTGTAACACTAAAATATAAGGTGACCGTTGAACATAGCCTGAATGTATGTAGGTAGGGGAGACCTAGGAGAGTTGACACAAATTTTACATATCCACGCATAACTTCTTTGTTATACAAGCTATAAGGAAGTAACCATCATTTTTAGAAAGGAAATTTCATAATCTAATTATAAATGTCAATTCGAAAAGTAATAAGTCATTAGAAGGTGGCAAAAACATCGTTATTCTAGAACAAGTCGGGTTGTTTCAACCCTCCTAAAGCCGAGATAAGTTGAAACAGGTACCTGGGTAAGTTGACACATAAATAGAAATTAAAGTTTTAAGATAAATATAACCATAGTTTTGGCAATAATCGTATTTATTTTACTAAAACAACTTTGAGGTCAAATTTTAGAAATATACTAACAAAAATATGTTTTTTCTTATAAGAATAATAAGGCACCTTTATTGTACGATTGTGAGTACACTTTTGGTTTTTTCTTACCTATATTATAATAATTCAGGTCCTATATACTTAAACAAGTTTGAGTCTCTTGCACACTAAAGTTATCCATAATCACATGAACGTTAAGACACTAAATGAGATTAATTAAACATTAAAATTGTAAGTCCTTTCACCAAAGAAAAAAAATTAAATAAATCTAACTAAAGTAATCAAACTTAACTTATTATGGTAATTGATAGTTTTACCAACAAAAACACAGAACATTGATATATCTACTAATAACGTATTAATATTAGAAGAAAAATATAATTTTTGGTTATGTGTGGTTGCATTAGTGCGTACCATACCTCTTAGATAAGCATAGAATGGATCTATCTGTGAGTTCCTATAATTGGCTACTTGTTTTTACTCTATATCTAATGTCTATGTAACAGCTGTTGGATCTGCAAAGAAAATAAAATAAAAAATATCGAACTAGGTATAATAAAATGCGACGTAATAAAAAATTAGATTTAATTAATTAGGCCAAGAGTTTGATATAATATATGTAGTTCAGTTCACCATTATGGGCATTTTGCATGTGCCCAGCCCTTTCTATCCAAAAACAATTTTTTATATTTTTTTTTTTCTAGTATTTTTATGTGGCTCTAAGCAACACAGACATACACAATCATTATCATTTTCATTCTCACTATTGCATTCCTCTTTATGTTTTTACCAGTCGTTTTATTATGCTTGATAGATTTATTTTTCTCAAATTTATTTGTTTGCTTTGATTAATCTAATAATGGTTTCTTGACGTTTCTTAGTTTCCTGTTTGCTTCTATTGCTTTAGGCACTCTGAAATACCAAATGAATATTTAGTCATAAATTAAAATCGAGCAGAGTTGCAACAAAGGAGGTTAGTTGAAACAAGCTGTTTCAACTTACCTTCCCTTCAAAATTAACGGTTTTTTTTATATCTTAGCGATTATTACTTACAAGCGGTTCTCCTTTGAAAATAACATGTTTGAATATAAACATGTACGTAAATAGACGTTACAAATGATGAATACAAAGGGCATAATTCTTAACATAACACGTAAATAAACGGCATTGAAAAAATGGGTTAAAACTTACTTTTCGCACAATTTTGAACACAGACGCTATAACTCCGCAACCGTTCGGCCGGCGGCCATGGCGTGTACCGAAGAGTAGGTGGGAGGGAGAAAAGGGATAGAACTGCGCTATTACCAGATTTCTAATGCTTATAGTTTCTGAGATTTTGTCGTTGTGTCAACTTACCTTTGTGTCAACTCTCCTAGGTCTCCCCTACATTTGACCTGCGGATTGTAGGTACCGTTAAGCCGCGTTTTGACTTAGTGTTCTGAGCGAGCATTTGTTCGTTCTTGGGCAGATGAAAACTTGATTTCACGTAGCAAAATGTTCGTTCGTCAGCCCACGAACAAGCTCAGAATACTAAATGAAAACGCGGCTTTAGGGTATTTGAAACCGGTATACCTACGCAGAATCATGACAACTTAAAACATAAATCTAAAATAAAAAATTGTGTGGACGCGCGAAACTGTCTGTAGGTATTGACTAAAAATACGATTTCTTATTTCCTTCTTTGGTGAATATGTCATGAGTCGTGAGTGTAGTATTTGTGCTGAAAATATAAGGAGTCTAAATTGTATTTTGGGTACCTCATAAAAAACCCTTACCTTGAAAAATACAGTCAGCACGCAGTGAATAATGTCATACGCAGGGCAGTTCAGATACACCCCCTGGGTCAGCAGATTCGCCCCCAAACATGAAGCCTGATGAATAAAAAATATAAAAGTTGAAAAACTTCCAGAGTCAATTTAAACTACGGCTTGGAAACCTGACAACATATTTAGGTCAAGTTATTTTTCATTTCTTCTAATGAAGGTAAATGTCGGAATAAAGGAACGATATTCGTTGAAAGATGGTTATATAATAATTAGAGAGGTTATATAAGTTGTAGCTCTTTTTAGTTTTTGGGCACATAGTTAATTTTACTTTTTCAGTAGATATTATCAAACCGCGATTAGAATGGTATACGAAAGTACTGTAGACACAACAGTGTGTAAGTCAATCTAGGACATATTCATAGTTTAAGTCCAAAGACGTAAGTTGACGCGGTTGAGACAATAGATTAATTAATCACTCAGTACATCTATAAATAAGTAAATAACTCTTTTCTCGGTAAATGTTGTGTTGTTGTGTCAACGGTACTTCGGAATCCCTTTCTGATTCCGGTTTCATAATACGCGTTCAAGGGTTCCCAAAGCCTCACTGGCAGCGGAACTGAATTTTTGGCCAACCTGTAAGTGTAGATACAAAAAAAAGTATTTCGTTAAAGATACTTTCGTGGAATGCACTTAATTCATCATCATAATACCCTGAGAAGTTCTTCCTTCATCAATAATAAATATAATAGTTATTACGCACCTTCACTTGGTTAACAGCAGGCGCCCAATCGGGGTGGTCCTTTGCAAACTGCTCAAAGTGAGCTGTAACCTTGGCCTTGTCGATGGTGTCGTCTTTCATCCAGCCTGATTTTCTGAAGATGCACTTCATACGCTCGCACTGTTGAGGAATATTTTTTATTATAGGCATATACGTTCGTTTTATTTAAGATTAGAATTATCTGTCAAACGGGTGAACAAAGAAGCAGTGGTCGTAAACCTTCCTTCTTCGATTTCGGCCGATAACACAGAATTTCTCGGAACTTATGTACATACATATCATTTGATATTTACCGATAGCTGAACGCATAGTTTTCACATTTATTATTAATTTTTTGGCAAAACTTAACTTGGCAATGTATCTTTAAAGATACATGGTCTTTGACCCACTTTTTGTATTTTTTTTTAACACAGAATTTTTTGCTCTACACTGCGGCGAGGAGGCTAGAACGCACGATTTTTTTAAATTCTGCCAAGTTTAGGGTTAAAAAAAAATTATAAGTGTTTTATAAGCAAGATGGGGCAATTTAGAAAAAAGCTAAATATTGAAGGTTTTCGTTTAGTGTTTGGCGGTTTTTAACTAAGTATTTTTTTATAAATTTGTAACTCATATCGTACCGATTTTACATTTACTGAATTTAATGAAGTTTACAGTCTAAAATTTAACAATATTTGCATATTTAATCTAGCTTACATTATGCACTCCCACTCCCAGTACTTTTAAAAGTCATGTATTTAAGGATTAAAACTATCGGTATAAAAGCGGACACGGTGTTATAAAGACTGCCATATGCTTACCCATCGGCAACGTCGTTTAGTATTTGTCGCCATTATGGGCGGCTTTAATCTGGGACGGTCTAACGTAGTTTGAATTTGGTAACAAATTAGAAAATAAAACTCTGATGACATACTCTACATAGTTTTATTCACTGTCAGTGGAAGAGTCCGAGGACTTGGAACCACCAACGTTTATAATAAAATTTTCCACAGTGTTATCTATTGTATTATCTAATTTCATTTAAAAAAATATTTTCTTTTAAAATGTTGTATACCGTAGCCAACGATATGCCAGCAGTCTCAGTAGTCTTTTTCACACGGTCCGATTTAGTGGGATATTCCTTTCTATGGTACATTACTAACAATAATTTGTAAATATTCACCACCAATACCACCATCCGCTTTTCACTGGCATTCAGAGGATTTTGCTTTTGCCGTTTCTTATTTAGAGATGAAAAAACGTTAGTCGGCACCAGCTGCGACTTCATCAATTTTAAATGTGCACCAACAAACAAAATATCTAAATAGACCAATAATTAATAACGAAATTGAACAAAAACGATAACATCAATCTTTAAGTAAGCTAACAGCAATAGAAAACATAACCGACTCAACCGACAAATCGAATAACAGATGGTGACAGTGACGTTTTAAAATTGTGTGAGAACTCTGCCTCTTTAGGTTTTTTAATGTACAACCTTTCCATGAAAAATTGCAAACGCAATTTATTAAAATTCTTATCTTTTCATCTTAGAATATAAATTAACTAATATTATGTTTCTTATCTGTTCACAGCACTGAGTAATGTATGTATTAATATAGCATGATAATGAATACGTGATAACTGATATTTAATAACTCGTATTCACTGTTCGATCCGCAGAATGTGCCTGTAAAAAAACCTTATATCTCGTTCTGCAAAGGTCTTTCTAATGCTAAAAAAAACGAAGTATAGGTTATGCTGGTGTTGGTCGAAGCCTTGGTGGTCTAGCGGTAAAATTCGTGTCGAGAAAGTCGTGCAACTGTAAACCTATTTACGTAATATTTTTCGGATCTTCGAAATATGTTCAATATATTATATTGAAATATGTTCAATATGTATATTATATTGAACATATTACGGGATACCCGAGGGTTTCCGAGCTGTGGTATTTGCCAGGGAAAGTCAATGAGGAGATTGCGGGACGACTTCAACTAATGAATAATTTCGGAAAATCGCACTTGAAGTTCCAATACAATAAAAAAATGTGTAGAGAGAGACTTTGGTTAGCAGTGGGACTTAAAAGCAAAAAAATAAAGAATACCTACGAAGAAACATTTGTTACCTCATTCGGTGTCTTGGAGTTGCATTGCGCAGTTATGTCTCTGGTCACCAGCTTTGGGTTTCCGAGGCATTTGTGTATCTGAAATTACAAATGCCTCGGATGGTGATTGGTGATTGTAAATGGCAATTAAAAAATCGTAAAAATCAGTAAGCAGGGTGCCTTGGGATTATTCCGAAAATACCTTATAAAGGGGTAAATAGGAATGACGGGGTAAATAGAAATGTAGAGTAAACTGGTCTCTAATGTAGAGTAAACTGGTCTCTTAGCGCAGGACAAACAGTCCAGTTTAGAATAACACATGAAAAAATCTGCTGTTCAAAACAGGACTTTTTGTCCTGGGCTAACATACCAGTTTGTCCAGTTTACTCTACATTCCTTTTTACCCTGTCATTCCTATTTACCCTGTTTTACGGTAGTGTAATTCCGATTCTCACAGAAAAATCACTCGTAATTATATCATCTTCGAAATTATCCGGCGTTTTTCGACATTCGGTATTATCCCAATGCATTCTAGATAATTTTAGTATATATTTATCTATGTCACGGCGGTTGCAAAAACACGGCCTGTCTGTTAGTACCGCGAACTCCGAAGTTCGCAAATTTCGGGCATTTGTCTCTGTCACACCAAAGAAGGCGTCATTAGAGTGATAGAGACAAATCCCCGAAATTTGCGAACTTCGGATTTCGCGGTAGGGCCTCAGCTTCCGTAACCCATAGAAGCTCGCAATTCGGAGGATATCATATGCGCGTTGTGTACCGTATACTTACTTCAGTGGGGGTCACTCCGCACCTCACCGGCGGGGGGGTCGCGGGGGGCGTCTTCGGAGGGGTCACTGGGAGGTCTCCGCGGCATAGCTGCAAATATATGTATACAGTCGTAGTAATATGGGCATTTTCACTTCTAGGGACACCCAATTAGCCGTTTTTTAGTTGTATACCTCGAAATCACAAAATTCTTGTAGCTTTTCACCTATTCGCGTTTCGCCGCGATAGCGTATTTTTTTGTAGCATGAAATATCGGTGGTATATTTTGTTATTCGCATATATTTTTAATAGATTTTTACAATAGTAGCAAATTTTGATGTAGCATGTATTATCAATAGCCTATTTAGTTAGCCGCATTTATTTTCAATAGATGTTTGCAACAGTAGCAAATTAATACAATAATACAGAAATGTTCCCTCCGTGTGAACTTGATTCATTTAAAATTGCCCCGCTGACTATAAGTGGATCCAGGTTCAGCTTCCATCTTCGCGAAATGCATAATATATAAAACAAACTAAACTACAGACGAATAGGAAGGAAATATCGCGATATCATCATCATCATCATATCAGCCAAAAGACGTCCACTGCTGAATATAGGCCCCCCCAAAGATTGCCACAATGACCGGTGCTGCGCGACCCGCATCCAGCGGACTCCTGCGACCTTCACCAGGTCACCAGTCCACGCTGCGCCTTCCGATACGTGGCCGCCACTTGAGAACCTTTCCGTTCCAACGGCCATCGGTTCTACGCCGCCCACTGCCACTTAAGTTTTTGCGATCCGGAGACCTAAGTATATCTTTTACTTTGGTTCTGCGCGATATGTAATAAGTAATAACGCGTTACAAGCAAATATCTATTGAGGTGAAAAGCGATTACAATGAAAAAAGGCAAGAAAGTAAATATGCTAAGAATTTTATACACCATTGTAATTGGCTACCAGATATAATTCTACTAAAAAAAATAACTGTTAAGAAATTTTGAGATCGCGGCGAAACGCGAAAATGTGAAAAGCTACAAGGATTTTATGATTTCGAGGTATACGACTAACAAACGCAATTAGCTTAATTCTCACAAAAAAGTTATCTTCGATGTCAGTTTTGTAACGACAATTTGGCTGGGTTAGCTGGAAGAGATCCCTGTTAGGGATAAGTTCGCCTTTGTACATATTCTTATATTTACTGTTGTTTTGTTTTTACTCTCTGTAAACTTGTTTATGTGCAATAAAGTTATATATACATACATATACATACAATTAAACATGAAATATTTACGTAAATCGACTTTATTCATGTTTTTATATTCCATGAACGCGTATCCTTTCTGGATTTAATGATAAAAAATATTTGTTAATATTTAATGCTTAATTGTCGATTGTCTTGTGTTTTGTGTAATTTTGTATAATTTTTGTAGAATAAAGTGTTTTACTACCTACTACTACTAAAATGAATATTATGGTACAATGTTACATGCATACTTTGAATATCCCATGGAAAATTGAAAGCCGTAACGCTTCCAATTTGAATATTCGAAACAATCTAACATTAGGCTCATTTTAGTAGTCGAATAATAAGGCATGAGATACTCTATTTATTTTATTACCCAGAAAAATACAATTTAAACAATTACAAATACCATTAAGTACCTAGGTACAAAGTTTTAATACGTATTCTGCATCAATTTCATTACATTATTGTATTAGAAAAGAAAGTGATTTATGGACTTTTAACGAATTTTCATGAAATATAAACTAGTAAAACAAGGTTTCCCTATATGAACAAAGCTGGCAGTTAGGAATGTAATTTATCTTTGTCAGTTACTGCAGGATAACATGTCTTATTGGAATATTTGACGTAAATATGCTAATCAAAGTTATTTTACCCGTAATAAATAAAAATGTTACACGAATATTGTTTTGAACATTCAAATATCACAAAATAAATAACAGAATATTCGAATACCTGACTCTTTCGAATATTTTGAAGAACTTAGCCTACCCGTGGTAAAGCAAGGCTTATGTTGGAATTTACAAGATCTCTTCGAAAAGGTGGGCTAAAATTGATAGTTCAGCCTGAACGTATTTATGATATAGAAAAACATCTACTGTTGGGCCAACTTTAAAATTGAAAAAAAAAAAACAAACGGTTTTATAGAAACGCCTAAAAATAGGTTGACCAAATTGTAATGCAAACGGCGATTTATTTCTTTAGTTTACACTGTTGACCACGTAGCAAAAATTGCTCAAAATCAAATAGATTAGATTCCTGTTTTATTAATTTTATTTTCATGTAGGTACGAATATCATGCTGTTTACGCGCCGATGACAGGCGATCCACAGGGCCTTTAACTATGTTTTTTTTTGCGATCGACCTTAATAAAGCAACGTACAGTAACGCACGTAATTGAAGAGTTTAGATCTCACCGTAATAACCGCAAACAAAACAATAATTTTAAACATTTTAACACAAAACACGTCTCAAGTCAGGCACTGTATCTCAACGAATAGAATAGATGACCTTATACACTGTTTGTGATATGCAAACAGGTTATCATGGGCGCAGATTACATATGAGGACAGCAGATACGCTAATACTACAAAACCAAAACATATTAAGGTGGGAATCGGGTTACTCACGTAATTTAAATCATCAGTAATAAATCACTGACTTAAATGACGTGAGTAAACCGTTCGATAATATTTTAAGAAAACCTGTTGCCTTTTGTTTTTAGTGTTCCAAAGTAAATAAGGAACCCTTATCGTTTTGCCATGTCCATCTGTCCGTCGTCCGCCTGTCCGTCTGTCCGCAGCATATCTGAGTAGCCATTAGTACTAGAAATATGCAATTTGGTAGAGGTATACATATTATTCACGCCACAAAGTGGTAGAATAAAATATAGAAAAAAAATCGGTTATCTCCTTTACTCGTAAAGTGGAGATGATTTTTTTATTTTGTTGTAATCCTATAGTGCATCATTGATTAGATCTCTTAGAAATAACAAGGTTCAAAGAAAGTTTTTCTACCATAAAACATGAATAGTAGGCTTATTTACCTAATCTTTTGACGGAACCATCGGCAATGAGGCGTTGTGGCATGTGTACCAGCGATGGGTAGCTTCGATAATAAGTCCACTTACGCAAGTTTAAGTTTTACTTTGCTTGATTAAATGCGATCGTTTGTCGCCATCAACACAAGATTTTCTTCAGGGCTTGGCTTTTAAAAGATTTGACAATTGAGAGGTTGGAGGGGTCGAGTGGTTTAGGCATCAGCCGCGAAAGCTGAGGACGTGCGTTCAAATCTCACCGTGGGTAAACTTCGGTATTTTTTCTTTGGTATATGACATATAATATTTTAATTTATTTACATAGTAGTGTTACTACTTAAAAAATATAACTTAAGATAATTTTATAAAACAATTTGAGTTGTTCCACAAAAAAAGAGGGATTATAGCACTTCTAATATTATCTGAAACAGCTAAACTAGGAAAGTTAAGAGGCCGGAAATAGGAAGCAGAAAACTAAAGGTAGCCAAATTAGACTACCTTGAATTTTACCAAACAACCGTAGTGCCCAGTACCTATTCCTATTTCACAAAATCGCTCTTTGTATCCGAACGGCGACTGCGTTGCTAGTTGGTAGCACCTACCTATAATAGGTACCTACAGGCCATATCTCAACAGTGGTATATCTTCTTTAGCTTTATGTAATCTTTGTCTCAGAAACCGATATTATAACGAATGGTCTGGTTAGATCCCGATGTCAATGATTTGTTTATTACTTTGGGTTTGAATTGATGCAGTTGTTAATCCGAACGGGCGTTAGTTAATTAATGAAATTGACTTTTTTAGGGTTCCGTAGTAAACTAGGGACTTATAGTTACGCCATGTCTGTCTGTCAGCCGCAGCATAGATCAGTGGCCGATGGTGCTAGAAATCTGCAATTTGGTATAGTTATACATGAACGAATACACATTAATCACGCCGACAAAATGGTATTTTGTTTACTAGCGGTAACATTCTACCGCTAGTAAACAAAATAAAGAAAAAAAGTTTTAAATTAAAAAAAAAAAATGTCTTTTTCAATCTAATATTAGTCGATACTTATTGCCGATGAGTTTTTAGGTTGTGTCACACGCTGAGCAATAAATGTGGGACTTATCTTCACTTATTGCTAGTTCATTGTAAGGCTCTATATTCAACAGTTATTTTAATGGTATACACTTTTAATATGGTTAACAATAAATACTTTTTTCCGACTTTGAAAATATAAACATCGCAAAATATGCAAGACTTATACTTCATTATATTTTCTCTTTAATTTAAATTTGTTTCTCAAGTCGTAAAATTATTCATTTTAAAATTTTATTACAAATTGCGTAACCGATCTTTCATCTGAACTGACAACTAATTACTCAAATGTTTATTTTTATCTGAAATAGATGTCAGTAGTCTGTCAAATAAACCACTAGTGTCAAAGAGGATGCATAAATAGTAAAGTAAATCGTAGGTACTTATATCGTACTATGTATTATGCATACCGCATCAACTGTGAACTTCGCCACGTGTGTGTGTA
The DNA here is from genome assembly GCA_025490895.1 of Thaumatotibia leucotreta. NCBI lineage: Eukaryota > Metazoa > Arthropoda > Insecta > Lepidoptera > Tortricidae > Thaumatotibia > Thaumatotibia leucotreta. Next base: position 24,161 of record JALPQI010001601.1, on the reverse strand, counting down.
ATAGATTTGTAATAAAATTAATTGCATAATATTATACGTATAGATCATGACATCTACTATGTTTTATTTCCAGGCTTTGACTTTTACTTCGAAAAAATATTTTTAATATATTGGCGACTCCATGGATGCCAGAACCATAGCGAGCATCCAAAAGTCCTAAGCCTTTATAAAACTGCAGATTTATTTATTAAAGTTCCTGCACTACATTTTATGTTAGTGGCAAACAAACGCACGGCCTTTTGATGGTAAACGGTAACTGGAGCCTATAGACGCCCCCGATTGGAGAAACAGTAAAACAATTTGTCAACGTGGTGAAATTCGGGTTAGAAACCATACAGAGGCTGACAAATATACTTATAACATTGATGATATAGTGTTTACCTACTAACCTTCTCCATCTCTTCATAGATAACTATTAAACGATAAAGTAGGGCAAAGTTTTTCGTAAGATCCTCGTTATTTCCTCAGTTTCTTTACTTAGTCAAAGTTCTTATAATTGTTTCCATCCGACCCGCCCTGCCTTTTGAAGTATTAGTTACTTTGAAGTTTCTTACACGAGATATCATAGGTACTATAGGTACATTAGGTACAGTCGCTTGCATTAATTTGACGGAAATATTTCTCATATAAGTAGATGTGTGAGTTGTCACAGCCATGTATAGAAAGTTAATGGTACCTAAACTTAATTTTGTATATTCTTACATGATTTAGTTTATACACATGAACAGAAAGCTCGACACAAGGGCAGTTTTACAAATAAGTATCACAATGTTGGACTTCCTCGAAACCCTTAACTTGCAAACATGGTCGTGACACAGCTTGACAAAAATAAGAAATAGTAGTTTTTAATTAATTATTTTTTTATAGAAACTCATCTTGGACTCCTAGTAGAATTATAGTTAACGATTACGTTAGGTTAAGGTTTGCCGTGGCAGAAAGAATACTACTTATAGTTAATGTTTGCCACCACCCCAACTCTCCTTAATTTCGATACATAAAATACTTCCACTGACTACTAATATTGTAGGCTTTTACAGTTTAATTAAATGACGTATAAAGAAAACCGAAACATTACTGAAAATTATATGTCGGTAGTACAAATATGTATATCGATACTTAACTTAATACAAGTATAAGTTAAGCTCAATTAAATTTCTTGGTATCTCCATAGTTATGGTTGCTCAACGTAACCGTTCGTAGTACCCTACACGATCTAAATATCACCCCGTATATAAATCAAGAAGCTAATTAGTTATCTTCGAAAATTCCTTTAAAAAAATAACCAAACATTTTTTCAAGTTCACACAGGGTGACACAAACCAAAATCGTAACTGAATCAATGTTTACTCGTAATTGTTTGTCAAAAATCAATTCGAGATATGATACGTTTTTGTATCACTGTCCCGGCCCCGGCATGAATCAAATTCCGTTTCAAAATTACAAGGTTTTATAATGTTCAACATTTTCTCGAATCATTTGTACGATTCCGTGTAATATTGATATCGATTTTCATAAATGCCAGCGCTCAAAATAGCCTTATTCCTTGTAAAGCGAAATTCAATTGAAATATGTACAAATTACATTTTCCGTTGCAACGTGTTGCATCTCCCAACACCCACGTCCTGTGACGCAAGACTGTGACGCAATCCAAATAGTTGCATCCTCTTACTAATATTATAGTGACATAAGTCCTTTTTCTACTGTTTTGAGGATATCGAGCTACGCCCACGGCTCTTCTAGTTTCCGCAAAATAAAATTAATTTTACACTCACCCCTGAGCTGGTCCCTACCACGCATGCGCTGCCACTTGACATGCGCCCCGCGTGACACCTGTCAAATACAGCCAGTCCGTGAAAAAGCGAACCCCTCGCTACACTGTTTGACGTCATAAAATCTAAATCAAAATCTACAGCTGCGCTGAAAAAACAATGTGATTCAGAAGGTAACACACCCTTTAAAAAACCAGTGAGTGTCTTTTGTTTTGTGTATTAGCATTCTAATTTTGAAACCCCGAAAAACATATGTTACGATCCTAACCCTGATAAGCTTTTTAAATGCAATTCCGCCGCATTCTAAAATTCGATTTTCGAATGCTGAAACCGTTTATTACATTCGTTGATTGTGATTGGTTATCGGATTTCAGTTGTCATTTGGCCTTGATATTGCATCTATTTTTAGGTCAGAGATGGATGTAGCTGTCATCATTATCTAATAGCTAGCTTGGTGACCTTTAATCTAGATTCCGAGTGATCTTAAACTGTTGTTGCGTATCGGTTTACTAAGTGAGTCTAACAGCAAAATTGATGGCGGTTACCTAAATTGGTAAATTGTCGCCGTTTATTTTAATTGATGACAAAGTAACGGGTTTTATTTATCTTTGTGCTACTTTTGCAATTGCGTTCTAAAAGTTTTAGGAACTGTCATTTTGTACAACCGAACCCGGGCAAGTATACTAAGATATCAAATAAAAAAAAAACCTTTTATAGCAGATGTCCCTTAGTGCGCCAACTTGATATTTTCTTGGCAGGTATTCGTTTGTTGAAATTAGTTTAAAAATCAAGACAAATACAAATAATATTATATTATAAACATGGTGTAGGTATTGATTCGATTAAAGAATACGTAGGTAATTAGTATAAATTCTCGTTCATTATAAATTGCGTATATTGTTTACGTTTATAATCACATTATAAGCACGGCTTTAAGTATTTTTCATGAACAATCTGTTGTTCTGCTTTCGGTAGCATTCTAGCCAAAGGAAGCATCTACTCGTATTCTATTCATTATAAAGTGAAATATATCAAATGTAATATGATACGTACAGTCAAGTGCAAAAATATTTATCGAATTCTCTTAGAAATACGTGACGACATATTTTGAGCATTTTATATACACCTTATTTTGCCTTTGACTGTACATAGTTACAAGTACATCAATACCAGCTCTACACAGGCAAAAAATTCTATAGGCTTTCATTTTGACTGTAACTGACAGTTTTAAATACAAAACTCTCACGGGGATCATTTGTATCCACAACTGACAAATTACGAAATAATTATACTAGAGACAAATTACGAATAAAAATATATCAATATCTTGGGACATCTCACACAAAACGACTTCGTCCCACGGTAAGCTCAATTAAGGCTTGTGGTGTTGGAATGGAACCAAACGACGCCGAGGATACGAAGGCTTTTTTTATACCACGTCGGTGGCAAACAAGCATACGGCCCGCCTGATGGAAAGCAGTCACCGTAGCCTATGGGCGACTCCAACCCCAGGGGTGTCACATGCGCGTTGCCGATCCAATAAAAACTTGTACACTCCTCTTTTGAAGAACCCCATACTGTAGTCCTGACAATTAATGGTGACCAGAGATCGGACAAATGTGCGTAATTGTTCGTAATAATATGGAGATGACTCCAAAGTTGATTGAATAATTAATCATTTAATCATTTTCAGACAATTACTTATTTGACACTATAAACTATGTAAACCTTTGTAAATAGTCACCGTAAAGATTAGAAATAAATTTTCAAGAAATTATTTGTTTAATTATTCATTTAATCAACTTCGGAGTCATGTCCATATTATTGCGAACAATGACGCTCATTTGTCCGATCTCTGATGATGACTGATACGATTGTTCCCTCTGGTATTTTTAATCAAAGTTCAAGTTTATTAATGTCTATACGACACCAATTGTGGTTATGTAAAGTTTTCTGAAGGTATAAATAAAATTCATACCTTCCTGAATAATATTTTTTCCTGATAGCCGTCGTCTTAAGGTTCAAGAAAATGCGCCTCTTTTCTTTTTATTTCCTATAAATTGTTCATATTTATTTTAAGCAAGATGACATTTGTGCAGTTTTATGGATGAATAGAGCCTAATGCAATCAGTACAATGAAATAGAAAAAAAAAACTGTCAACATCAATGTCACTTGTGTCGTTCATTCATATTTTTTTCTATTTCATTGTAAAACTCTGTTCATCCATAAAACTGTACAAATGTCATCTCACTCACTTAAAAAAATATTGATAATAAATTATAGTACATAAAAATAAAAGGACCGCATTTTCTAGAACCTTAAGACGACAGCTATCAGGGAAAAATATAATATCCATACCTTCAGAAAACTTTACACAGCCAATTCGAGTGCCTCAAATTTCATCCTGTATACTTTCATACATATTTCTCGGAGATGACGTCTGAGCCAGTTACCACAGCTATTTGCATGAAATGAATGCAACCCGGGTTTTATTAAACTCACGAGACCTTTTTTTGTTTTTTAACGCGGTTATAAATATTCATTGGTGTACGGGGAGGATTTTTAAATGAGTCGTTAAAGGCAGCAGCTGCTGTTTTGACATAGATATAACCTGTGTAAATCTAATACGGGAGATAAATGAAACCAGGGTCGCGTTTTATAAAGCTACATTTTACAATTTCGCTGTTTGCCTCTAACGCACGCACATTTTGGCTAGAAAGAGAGACAAACAGCAAAATTGTAAATTGTAACTTTATAAAACGCGACCCAGGCAGGCCAGTGGCCTATTTCACCATAATTACAAGTCTGACAATTGTAAAATATCACTGTTACTGACGTCACAGGCCTCCGTAGGCTACGGCTACCGCTTACTATCGGACGGTCCATGTGCTTGTTTGCCACCAACATAAAATTATTACGATTAATGTTATTATATCGTTAATAAACTACTTTTTATTTTCCGAAACCCGTGACAATTGTCGCGAGGCTTAGTACGATTTTCATTAAATCTTGACATGTGGTTCGGCATATGTCGGAATTTCGCTACAATTGTCGTGTTTTTTGTGACAATTGTAATTTTGCTTCACAAAAAAGTAGTTATTTACTGCTGATTTATTAAAGTTCCTGCACTACATTTTATGTTGGCAGCAAACAAACACACGGCCCTTCCGTTGGTAAGCGGTAACTGTAGCCTATAGACGCCCCCGATTGGAGAAACAGAAAATTTACAATTGTAGCACTTGTCGATATTGTGAAATTGGAGCCAGGCATAGGATACAATAAAATTGTAATCATTAATTGAGAGATATTTGTAAGTTGAGACATCATAACCTTAAATTTAATTAAACGGTTATACTCACGTGTATTTATTTATTTAATCTTTATTGCACATTAAATAATGTACAAAAGGCGCACTTAATGCCATAAGGCATTCTCTACCAGTACCAGTCAGCCATTAGGCCAAACAGAAATTAAAAGTATTGCTGCGGAGGAAGACACGTAAAAGAAAATTAAAACAATACATACATAACAATAATAAATATAAATACAACTTTAATGACTGAAATATTATTCTACCGAGAATAGTCACATTACGATACAGTGCGAAAAAAAAGTTCGAAACGAATGGTGATAAATTAAAACATGACCGAAGGGACTGTTTTAAATCGGCACGAGTTACGAAATTCCTTTTCGCACGTGTATCGCACGACGTTTTTCAGTACAGAAATGAACCATTCCTTGCTCTAGCGCGTAAATAAAACACTATAATGTACTGAAAAAACATTTTCAATCATGTTTTCGTATCATAAAGTCCAAATATATACTCGTATTGTCTAGAATAGAGTAATTCTTCAAGATTTTAATTTATATATAGTATTTAATGTTTGGTTCCTTGGAGCTTGGGACGGATGTTGGTATGGGATGCTACTTGCGTAGATACCATGGCACCGTCCCATCTTCAACGAACTACGTTTAAGGCAGCCGCTGCGGCTGAAAATGCCGAATTTTTAAAACGTAATAAATATAAGGGCCTCGGCAAAGAGTACGATCTTGTACCGTTTGGCGTAGAAACTTTAGGTTCTTGGGGCCCCAGCGCACGCAAATTGTTTGCTGAGATCGCGAAACGTCTGGTTGATGTAACTAAAGACCGAAGAGCGACGGCGACTTCCTCGCACAACGCATCAGTATTGCGATACAGCGAGGAAATGCCACCAGCATCCTCGGTACAATGCCACAAGGGCCAATCTTAGATATAGGTTAGGTTAAGTAGATTAGTTAGATTTAATCTATGTACATAAATTGTAGTTTTGAAAATAAATATATAAAAAAAAGTATTTAATATATATATTTAAAAAAAATTTACATTTTCCGATCGGTGAAATAAGCAAGTAGGTATCGCCTTGAATTATTAAATAAATTAGTATTCAGTGTTTTACGAGTCGAATAACACGTAACTTGTCATAATCAATATTGTTTCTGTACACATAGCACCCTTAAATTTAAAATTTAAAACACGCATTCTAAATAAAGAAGTCACGGTTCACGGTCATAAGTCGTAAGGAATCATAAATATTAAGTTCGTATACTAGTATATGATACAGAAACATTACCATATTTTCGAAAACTTTATAATTACAATAGACATATTATAACTGATAAAATTAATGAACCGGTATAATAAAAACTTTTTCGTAAAAAATTTGTCATTATGTGGTCTAGTTCAAATGTATTTTATTTTAATTGGGAAAAATATATTCTTTCAGGGTCTATACCTCAAAAGGAGAAAAGGAACTCTTTTTATGATTGTAAGATAAATAAGATGAAGTTATTAAAAAAATGACCATTTAGGTACCCCTGATCTCAGAAACTACCGCTTTTAATATTTTGCAAAAATTACAGAAAATAATTCCTTAAGAACATAATACAAGAAGTCATGAAAATCACGATATTCGTTTACGTACGTAACCCTTTTCCTTTCGATTTGAAGAGAACTTTACCTACGAGAACATGCAATTTTTCGAGTCGAATATGATCGGAACTATGGGTGCAAAACTTTAACAAAACTTCAAAAATGGACATGGGAACAGCCAAGAAAAATATGAATATTATTGAATAATCTGTGTCCAATTTTATTGCCTGTCTCGGAAACTAGAACTTGCACTGTTTGGGTGTCTAAATATGTATATTTTATGGAAGTATTTCCTCTATCATGTCCACTTGACAAGTTTTGTTAGTTTTGCACCCGAATTTCCGATCACTAAATATGACTATGACAATGTTCCACCAACTCAGTCGTGCGTACATTATAGATATTACAAGCACTATCGACTCAAATTCGATATGTCGTTTATCGCTACGATAAGATAGCGTTGTAATAACGAATATTAGTTTGTCATGCGTCGCGTCTTTGTTTACAAGCTTATTGTTGTGAAATATATTATGTTTTCAAAGTGTTTGTATTGATAAAGTTATGAATTATACATATACTATAGGCACTGAAATCCATTAATTGTGTTTTAAAACATTACTGCCTTTTTTAGCTGCGTCGAAATAGTGTGAATTCGTTTTAACAGTGTTTTTTGGGAACGAGAGTTAAGACTAAGCCAGTGTTACCCTATTTATTGGAAACAATAATTAATACTAAATCAGTGCTACGTTATTTTTTACGACAAGAATTAAGAATAACTCTCTGTTATCTTGTTTCTTGGGTACAAGAATTAAGACTAAATCTGTGTTGCCATATGCATGTGACATAGTTATTTTGTTAGATCTGACTGTAATTTTGACATATTTCGGTAAGTAGATTTGCATATAGATATTATTCCGCCTTTCCTAATATTCGATAGTTTTTATCATCATCATCATTACTTTGCAATAGTTGACTCCATGTTGGGCTATGCCCTAGATTGCTATGGACTCACTTTTAAATCGTATATTGATAAAATAGAAGCACTACAAATTAGATTCATAAAGTTACTTGTCAATAAGAAAACTAGAAATAGCTGTAAAGGTAATTATATGAAACTATTTAAAATTTGTAAAATACTTCCGGTCCATTTGAAGCACAAATACCTACTAGCAATTAATAACCATAGCAATAGAGAGCATAACCCAACACTAGTACAACATAATCATAACACAAGATCAGTGGCCGTACAGAAATATGAAATACCCCGCGTTAGAAATTATTATGGTGACAGAACACTGAAAAAAAGATTGCCTTATTTTTTAAATAGTCTGCCTGAGATTATTCGGCTCGAGAAAAATAAAAATAAATTTAAAAGAAAGTTAAAACTTCACCTACTGAATACACTTGGGTGACAATTGCATATCTGCAAATGTCACCCAAGTGTTCAGATAATAAGTAACAAATTACGTTAACATTGAGGTACCTATATTATAACATGTTACATTATATTTAAAAGAGACTCATGCCTGCAGTCAAACTGTGAAAACAGTTTTGCAGGGAACTGTACTATATATAAGATTATTGTAAGCTGTAATAATAATAAATAAATAAAATAAATAACAGCAATTTATCGCCCACTGCTGAGCATAGGCCTCTCTTCTAGTACGCCACTCATCCAGGTCCTGAGACAATCTAACCCAGAAGTGACCCAATCTTACGAATGTCGTTTACCCAACGAGCTAACGGACGGTTAGAGTTCCCTTGAATTATGTCGTCTTTGAAAATTTCATGTGGTTAAATCGTAAATTACACAGACATGTGTTGTTAGGTTGTTAATGATCACAGGAAAGACAAATGTTGGCTTGATCAATCAAATATGACACTCCATTATTTCGAGTGTACTGCTGCGCAAATTCGCGAAATCCTCTCCATTCGCTCTTAATTATCTGGGCTCTTCCGATCAAAGTCAGTCTCCTTCAGGACGTCTTTCATTCTTTATTCAAGGACGCCTAGCAACAAGCACTTTCGAATCATCGTATACAATGTCAAAATTATCAAAACCTGGGTTGAAGTGCTTTAACCCGACACGAGAAAAGAAAGTATATAATTTTTTTTCGTCAAGAAACTCTCAAGAAATGATTCTAGGCTACCCTACCATTTATTTGGCCTGCTTACTTCTAGAATGATCATATATGTAATTATTGGGTCGATTGAAACAAAATGTACATACGACCGCGTCGATTGTGTTACGAAAGTTAGTCATACACATTTGGTTTACTCTGCCCAAAACCCTTTCGCAGAAGAAAATGGCGGGAAATTTTATACAAAATAGAACTTGGAGTAGGCTATCTTGAAAATAGATTACATCTGATTTGTTCTCGTTTTTAAATAAATAAAGAATTGTTTTAAAGCAAAAACAAAATCGGTGGCTGATTCGTATATATGTTGTTTCGCGGTACCTTACAAATGAATGTAGATTTGTTTGTTAGCTAGGTAAACGTTCAATAAAAGTCGAGTGTGCGTAAAAGTAGGTTTACGACCGGCTTACGATTTTATGTGTGTTTTATGCTTGCGGGAAATTACTTACTGGGATTGAGTTAACGTAATTTACCTAATTCTACGGGAAATCCGTTCATTTGCAAGCCTTACCTGTGCATATTTCTTCTCTTGCTTGCTATACGGCCACGTTTCAAAATACATACAGAGACATGACCAGGGAACAAATATTTGTGATAAATAAATACACAAATAATGCCCTCGCTGGGATTTGAACCCGGAACCCCCAGCTTCTTAGGCAGAATCACTACCAAATAGGCTACGAGGCTGAGAAAATATGAATAAATAGGTATACTTTCACTTTCTACTGTTTTGTATACACATAAAATCATACATACCTTTTTAATTTTTATCTGATCATGGAGTGTATATAAATATACCATTTTAACTACTCATTAATCATCTCTACATTTAGTATGAGTGTAACGAAAAATAAAACGCCAACTTTATACTTGTGTGTGCAAGTAGTTGTGAAGATAGGTAACCCTGGCAAAGATACAGAACCTGACGGTGCAAAGACAAATCCTTTAGAAAACAAATAGTGTAGGTACTGTTCGTCTTAATATCTTAATCAAAGACTCCCAACCATATCAAAGATAATACCCGAGAAATGCTACCCTGCACGTTCAGGCCGATCGATCGTTTAGACGAAACCTTTTGTCTTCGACTCTTCGAACGTGGGTAAACTTGGGCTTTTTGCTATATATCTTGAGGTAGACGTATTGCTATTTCGCCGAAATATTTAACTTCCCAACCAACTTATAACAGGTGATTCACTTGGCATACCAACATTTATCAATTTATTATTTTGCCAATTTTGATTTGCAACTAGGTTAGATTAGTTTGGAACATGATAATATGCGAAAGATACGTCTGCGTAACATTGGTTTGTCATGTGATGATTCTGCCAAATTAAAGTCTGGGAAGTGATAATATGTCATAAAAATTTTGGCCATATCTTGACGGTCCCTGATCACACGACAAACCAAACAAGCGATGGCTAGATGTCGTGAAAGTTGACATGATGCCCAGGATCGTGGGAAAGGTAGTAGGAAAGCGGACCCTGGTAAAGGCCAGAATAACGCTAGGTGAAGAAGAAGAGGATATAATTATCTTAATTTAGAATTTAATATAATATTCGTGGGTCGACAAATCTTCAGGTGGGCCAGACGGTGGCAGATCGATAGGCGGGTAAACTCGGTAACTAATATTTATTTTATGGCGGTCGAGGTCAAGCTGTGCGAAGTGAGGGGAGAAATCCTTCAAATAGGTGAAACGCTTAAATATTATAGTTATTACCTTTGTATACAACATTTCGTCGCTATTCTTAATCAACCGTGGATCTACAGCTATGAACAAATAAAACATGGAAGCCGCCATACTAAATTGCCGTTCAAAAACGATCCTGAATTTCAGTTGATAAGTGTCACCCTCTCTTCAATGCATCACGGCATTGAATTTCAACGCCTCATCACCTGTAAAAACTTAAACCGCCATTTAAAAATAGTTGTTATTGGTCCATCAAACTTTTGATTGGCTATATTGTATAAACAAACATTTATCAAAGATGTTGCGCCGAAATATGCGCGGTGTTAAGAAAAGCGCTATGTCCTGCCCATCTTGGCTCAATTGCACACTTGTTTTTGGGGCAATTTTCGAGCTCGCGTTAGATGTACAATGTACAAATTTATATCTTTATATATGGTCGCAGATCTACAGTCAATTCATGGAAATGGCACCTTTCTTTAACTCATAATATGGGTGTTTTTTGATGAGTGTTGCAAATATGATTTTGAGTAATTATAGCGGTAATTTGTCGTGATTTATTTAAATAACGACATGAGATGTCTCCCCTTTGCTTATAATTTTGACACAGTCCTCCTGTTTTAAATGGTCGGCAAAATGTGATCTCGATAGCATGTTTTGGTTTCCGTAGGCTACTTTCTGCTTACTACCAGAATAAGCTTGTATGTTTTTAGCCACTTTATAATAAAATTGTAACGCGTGATAACAAAAAAATGAGAATCATATTCCCTAGACCTCAAAATTAAACTAGTCACATAGATGACATAGTTTGTTCATGAACTTGTAGCGATATCTCAGAGGTTCTTAAAATTAGCTTTCTTAATTTTTTTAAGTATTTCCGTTTTTGACGAAATGGAGTTGAAAGAATAAACTGTAAAAAATGTCTTGGACATATTTAAATTTCAAACTTAAACATAGAAGAAACCTAAGTAATAGGAAAATTTCATTAATAAAAGTGTTTGCTTATCCTCTCCTTATAGAATCCTTACATCCCTGGCAACAGCTTACAAAGTCAAAGTCAAAGTCAAACTATTCTTTATTCAAGTAAGCTTATTAATAAGCACTTTCGAATCGTCTGACATGAGAGAAAAAAATCTACAACTGGTTCAAACCCTACGCCGTTCCTGAGAAGAACCAGTAAGAAACTCAGGTGGACTTATTTTTTCAAAACAGTATAATAATACATCTTATTAAAATAACATGCATTAAAGAATGTATTACATAAAAAAAAAGATTATTATAGACATTTTTATAAAGACAGAAATAAATAAAGGATCATAATATTAAACAAAAATAATTATTATTGTACAAGTTCGCAACATTATTAAGTATCTATATCTAATACTACTAGAGATGTAAAGGTCCTCTAGTTGTCAGAATAAAGAGATATTAAGATTTAGAGATGTAAAAGGTCTCTAATCGTCATGATTTTAACAATAATAATAAAATAGAAAATCAACAATTTAGTGACAATCACAAAGCAACTATTCTTATTATTTAAAAGACAACAGCCAATACCTATTTAAATATGACATCACAGTAAAATAAACTCTAATATTAAATTAAACTAGAGATGTATATTCTCTAATGTCAATAATACATAATTTTGGAGATGTAAAGTGTCCCCAATGTCAGTTAACAAATAATAATAATAATGATTTGGAGGTGTAAAGAATCTCCAAATGTCAATAAAAAGTAAATAAAATGGTATATGAAACAAATGTTTCATGTCAGAAGACAGTTAAACTAAAAGTCTTGTAAACTAGTGCTACAGAATACATAATTATTATGTATCCAATAAGTCAAAATTTTGCTATATAAGGAGATAAATGGGCTCCATGGTGAAATAAATATTAAGTGTGGAGATGTAAAAGGTCTCCACGGTCAAAGAAATTAGATGCTAAGAATAATAAATAAAATTAATAATTTTGGAGGTGTAAAGGCTCTCCAAACGTCAAAAAAAATAATAATAATAATAAAGAGGCTGTTAAGCTAACAGTCTTATAAACTAAGTCTACAAAATACGTAACTAATATGTATTCAAGTCAATGTCATGTAAATCTAAGACAGCTCTTGAGACTGAAGACACGGCCATGGTTCCTCGTCTTTCAAGTAATCGTCAACTTTATAATAACCCTTTTTGAGAAGACCATTTTTGATGTACATTTTGAATGAATTATAGGGCAGTTCCCATGCCTCTAAGGGTACTTTGTTGAAAAATGTAACACAGTTTCCAACAAACGACTTTTTTACTTTCTGTAGACGAAACTTGGTAACCAATAACTTATGCTTGTTCCGTGTGTTGCGGCTGTGAATGTCAGAAAGCTTTTTAAAGGATTTAATATTCTTATGTGTGTACATTATCACATCCAGTATGTATTGTGAAGCTACTGTGAGAATATCTATTTCCTTAAATCGTTCTCTCAGTGAGTCGCGAGAGCTCATATTGTAAATCGATCGAATAGCTCTCTTCTGAAGAATGAAGATGGTGTCCAAATCTACTGCTTTGCCCCAAACCAGTATGCCATAAGACATAATACTGTGAAAGTAACTAAAGTAAACTAGGCGAGCTGTCTCCACGTCAGTGAACTGTCGGATTCTTCTAACTGCATACGCGGCAGAGCTCAGCCTTTTTGCCAGGGTAGATATGTGAGGAGCCCATTGCAGATTGCTGTCCAAGGTAAGGCCCAGAAAAAGTGCATTATCAACAAGGTCTAGCTTCTCACCATTTAACGTGATAATAGTTTCAGACTTTCTTACATTTGGAAGCGAGAATCTTACACATTTGGTCTTCTTCGCATTAAGAAGTAAATTATTTGCTGTGAACCACTCTGATACCTCTTTCAAAGTTTCATTGACTCGTCTGTAGTCAATTTGTTTTCTGTCAACTTTGAAAATTAACGATGTATCATCAGCAAACAGAACTATGTCACATTTATCTTTTACAAGGTTCGGCAAGTCATTTATGTACACCAGGAAGAGGAAAGGCCCCAGAATAGAACCCTGAGGTACTCCAAGCTTTACAGTCTTGCCACAAGACTCAGTTCCATTTACAACCACTTTCTGGGTTCTTAAATTTAAGTAAGAACAGACAAGGTGGAGAGCTTCCACTGACAATCCATAGTATTTTAGCTTGTGTAATAGTGTATCATGATCCACGCAATCGAATGCTTTGGAGAGGTCGCAGAAGACACCAATAGCATCTTGCGAATTTTCCCAGGCGTCGTAAATATGCTTGATTAGTACTGAGGCGGCGTCTGTAGTTGAACGACCTCTTGTAAACCCAAATTGCTGATTCTGAAGCAGTTCATTCCTGTTGAAATGTTGAACCAGTTGGTTCAATATGATTTTCTCAAACACTTTACTCAGAACAGGAAGTATGGATATAGGTCTAAAGTTTCCAAGGTCATATTTGTTTCCTGATTTAAATAGAGGAATCACTTTGCTGTACTTCATTAGATCGGGAAACACACATTCTCTTACACAAGCATTAAACACATTTGCTAAGTACGGTGCAATAACATCGATAACAGATTGCATGACTTTCACAGAGATTCCCCAAAGGTCTTCGGAGTTCTTCAATTTCAAGGACTTGAACATTTTGATGATCTCATTTGGGTCTGTATACTGAAAGTGAAAAACTTTGTTCCATGGTTTGATATTGTTCATATCCAAGAATGAGCCAGCCTTAGTCACAGACGAATTCAAGTTTTCAGTAGTATCTTTGGCTATGTTGATGAAGAAGTGTTGAAAGGCGCCAGCAACGTCCAAGTCCGCAGTCAAGATTTGGTCATCCACTCTCAGTTTGTATTGGCCGTCACGGGGTTTTGTCTTTCCAGTTTCAGAGCGTATCACATTCCAGGTCGCTTTTACAGTGTTGTCTGCCGACTTGACTTTGTTACTTATATAGGCAGACTTGGCAGCGGCGCAAACTTTCTTAAACACTTTGGAATAATTCCTTACGTATTCCAAGAATTTCCCATCATGGTTATAATTTCTCATTTCATAAAGCTCATACATTCTATTCCTGCTTTTATGGATGCCAACAGTAGCCCAATCGCCAAACCTTGTTTTTACTGAGTCTTGCTTCAATGTTTTGAGCTTGAAAATATTTTTGTGTACAGTTTGTATGACATTCGAAAGCTCCTTGTACAGTGCATTAGGATCTTTCGTATCGGGAATGAGTGCCTGTACCCTGGAATTAATATCTTCTCTAAACCTTTCCATCCGAGTTACAGTGATGGGCCTATATGTAATTACTTGCTGTTGTTTCACAATATTGACTTCGAAGTAGGCTTTTTGACCACAGTGATCCGAGTTAAAGCAGCTAATGATCGATTTCTCCTTAGCTTCAACATTACAGAATATATTGTCTAAACATGTCGCAGTGCTGGCGGTTATCCTCGTGGGCTCATTAAACAGCGGAGATAAGTCAAACGACTGAAATAAGTTTGATATTCTTACTGTGTGTGCATGCGTGAGATCTAATAAATTTACATTAAAATCGCCATAAACAATTATTTTCTTACTGCTAACAAACACTCGTCTCAATACATCTTCCATCGTAGACTCAAACACGGTAAAATCTGAAGAAGGCGGTCTATAGACACACAATATAATGTGATTCTCCATTTCCACACAAGCTATTTCGATAGTTCGCTCAATAGAAAGCTTGACTATTTATGTCCTTTCTCTCCTTACATTTACAATTAGTTTTCAATACAATCAACGAGCCCCCATGAACGGCCGACTTTCTACTGAACGAGCTAACTATCTCGTAATTATGAAAATTAAATAAAGGCATTTGGCATTCATCGAGCCAGTGTTCCGTCACACACATAACGTCTACATCTAAAGACTCTAAGAAAAGACCCACTTCTAATTCCTTGCTGGAGAAGCCCTGTATATTTTGATGGACCAGCAGCATCTGCCGGGGCTTCTCCGCTGTCTCGGCTGTCAGTTTAAATGTACGGCGCGCGCGCCGCCGCCGGCCGCCGGCGGCTCTATGTTGTACGCGAGTAGGTCGGCTGTTGTCTCTTTACAGAAATGGTAACAGCAAATCAGCAAACATAATGACCAAGGAAAGACTAAACAAACAGAATTGTAATTTATGATTCCACCAGCCCACGAATTGCCATAAAAAAATTAAGTTTTTACATGGCTCCCATGCTTGTTGATGTTTTAAAAACATTGGTTTAGAATGTAGCAAGACGAAAAAAAACCAGAATACCTACATTGATCTGTAAAAATTTTTTTTTCTTCACAGTCGTATTGGATGACTTGAAATTATAGAAAAAAATGGTTAATTTCATCAAGGAGTGGAAATCCAAAACCTCAAATATTTTTAACCATCTAGTTGTATAGGAGATTTTTTTGAATTAATGTATTAATATAGTATTTAAAGAATTGGAAATTTGAAATTTTTGTGCAGTTGTGTAAATGGGTCAAAACATATGTACCCAAAAGAAAAAAAGAAGCCGTCCAACACTCTTGTCCAGACATTGGGTTTAACATTTGACGAAAATCTTACCATGAACCGTATCTTAAATTCTATTAATGGTTTCGTAAATAGCCGTTACGTGTAAATGGGCATTTTCGCGAGAAGAGATCCAAAAAAAAAAAATTTTAAGGTAGGTAGGTAAATTTAATGTTTTTCCTACTCAGAATAACGAGTTCTTTCAATCTAGGAGAAAAAAAGTACAAGAAAAAAATGGTCCCACATTTTTCATACATTTTACATGCTCTCCACTTTGTAACCGCTGTACAAAGTGTTTGAAAAACGGTTACGTAATAGAAACAAAAAGTAGGGACACTTTTTTTCTTCTAATAGGATCGAAAGAGCTCGTGATTCTGAACAGGAAAAACATAAAATTTACGTGTTTCAGAAAAATAAGTTTTTGAATCTCTTCTCGCGAAAATGCCCAAATAGCCTAAGGACATCCAATCATTAAAAATAATAAACAAGATATATTTTTTACGCCTCTGAATCAATTCTCATTTTTTTCTTATCACCCGTTAGTATATTTTTAGAATAATCAAATTGTTATATAAAATATTTTTTGACTTGTACGTAGGATGCCCTGAAAATTTCGGGAATTTAATACTTAGGAACGTATATTTGACATGTGTTATACCTCTTTCTTACAAGCATAGTCTCATTATTCGAAAACACTGGCCACTTAGAAAAAAAAAACAATGTCCGATTTTCAATTGTTTTTTAAAGTCGTTGAGTCGCTGGTGAAACTGGAGCAGTCCCGCGAAAGTTTTAGAGCAATGATTTTATTATGACTTTAAAAGTGGATTAACACAACAACAATGTGGAGACCGATTAACTATCGCTTTTAGTAGTGAAGCACCTTCAAAGACGACCATATACAGGTGGTATTCGGAATTCCAACGTGGCCGTGTGTCTCTTGCGGATGACGTACGTGAGGGTCGACCGAAAACGGCCGTTACCGATCAAAACATCGATGTTGTTCACCAACTGATAAAGGAAGATAGGCATGTTACATATCGGGAGATTCAGGAGACTTTAGGCATTGGAATGAGTCAGGTACAAGTTATTTTACAACAAGAGTTGGGCGTGCGGAAGTTATTTTCCCGGTGGATTCCTCACTTGTTATCTGACGACCAGAAAACGGTACGTGTCAATTGGTGCCGCAAAACTTTAAAAAGATTTAATGGAGGAAGCTCAAATGCCGTTTTTAGTATTGTGTCAGGTGACGAATCATATATTTACGCATATGAGCCTGAATCGAAAAACCAATCTCGAGTTTGGGTTTACGAAGGCGAACCGAAGCCGACAAAAGTTGTTCGTTCTCGCAGCACAATCAAAAAAATGGTAGCCACGTTTGTCTCCAAATCGGGTCACGTGGCGACTATCGCTCTTGAAGATCGAAGAACTGTCAATGCCGATTGGTATATAGGCGTTTGTTTACCGATTGTTTTTGCTGAACTGCGAAAAACTAACCCTAACCGCCGTATTATACTACACCATGATAATGCCAGCCCTCACACCGCTCAGAAAACAGACGACTATCTGAAGGGCGAAAACGTCGAATTACTGGACCATCCTCCGTACAGCCCCGACCTAAGTCCCAACGATTTTTTTACTTTCCCGAAAATAAAGAATCGGTTGCGTGGTCAGCGTTTTCAGACCGCGGAAGAAGCAGTCGACGCTTATAAAATGGCCATTTTGTCAACCCCCACTTCAGACTTCAATAACTGTTTTAAAAACTGGTTTCAGAGAATGAAAAAGTGTATTAAACACAAAGGAGAATACTTTGAAAAACAATAAAAGTACTTTTATTTCATTAAAATGCGTATTTTTTCCGATTCCCGAAACTTTCAGGGCAACCTACATATTTTTTAAGTAATAATAAAATAAGTAACACTACTATGTACATAAATTTAAGTAGGTATACTAGATGAATATAAACCAAAGAAAAAATACTGAAGTTTACTAACCGAGGCTGGAGGAGAAAGTTGAGAACGTGGGTCGTGGGTTCGAATTCTACATCCGGCGTTGGTAAACTTGGGTATTTTGGCCGTCCTTTCAAGTTTCCTTTATTTCTCAGGCTGTCCAAATGACAATTAAAGCAACGTCATAAATTAATGTTACAGCCAAATAATCCATCACCATGTTCGAGGGCGCAGTGGCCGGCATCCTGAACCGGCTGCTGGGCAAGTACGTGCAGGACCTGGACACAGAGAACCTCAACGTCGGCATCTTCTCCGGTCATGTCAATCTCACAGAACTCAAGCTCAAGCCTGAAGCTTTGGTAAGTCCTGACCTTTCGGTATCCTGACTTTTGTTACCCAATGATTCCTATATCCTTTCTACCCTGAATCGGCAACTGCAAAACATGACATGGAGAACCTCAAAATCGATATCTTCTCTGGACATGTCAATCTCACAGAACTCAAACTCAAACCTGAAGCTTTGGTAAGTCCTGACCTTTGCAGTATCCTGACTTTTGTTACCCAATGATTCCTATATCCTTTCTACCCTGAATCGGATGCTGGGAACACGACAACGAGAGCCTCAACGTCTAAATCTTCTTCGGTCATGTTAATATCACAGAACTCAATCTCAAACCTGAAGCTTTTGTAAGTCCTGACCTTTCGGTATGCTGACTTTTGTTACCCAATGATTCATATATCCTTTCAACCCTGAATCGGATGCTGGAAATACGACATCGAGAGCCTCAATGTCTAAATCTTCTCCGGTCATGTCAATTTCACCGAACTCAAACTCAAACCTGAAGCTTTGGTAAGTCCTGACCTTTCGGTATCCTGACTTTTGTTGCCCAATGATCCCTATATCCCTATCGATTCTTTCAACCCTGAATCGGCAACTGCAAAACATGACATGGAGAACTTCAAAATCGATATCTTCTCTGGACATGTCAATCTCACAGAACTCAAAATCAAACCTGAAGCTTTGGTAAGTACAGCCTAACCTTTGCAGTATCCTGACTTTTGTTACCCAATGATTCCTATATCCTTTCAACCCTGAATCGGATGCTGGGAAACACGACATGGAGAGCCTCAACGTCTAAATCTTCTTCGGTATGTCAATATCACAGAACCCAATCTCAAACCTGAAGCTTTGGTAAGTCCTGACCTTTCGGTATTCTGACTTTTGTTACCCAATGATTCCTATATCCTTTCAACCCTGAATCGGATGCTGGGAAACACGACATGGAGAGCCTCAACGTCTAAATCTTCTCTGGACATGTCAATCTCACAGAACTCAAACTCAAACCTGAAGCTTTGTTAAGTCCTGGCCTTTGTGGTATCCTAACTTTTGTCACCTAATGATCCCTATTCCTATCGATCCTTTCAACCCTGAATCGGCAACTGCAAAACATGACATGGAGAACCTCAAAATCGATATCTTCTCTGGACATGTCAATCTCACTGAACTCAAACTCAAGCCTGAAGCTTTGGTAAGTCCTGACCTTTCGGTATCCTGACTTTTGTTAACCCATGATTCCTACATCCTTTCTACCCTGAATCGGATGCTGGAAAAACGACATCGAGAGCCTCAACGTGTAAATCTTCTTCGGTCATGTCAATATCACAGAACTCAAACTCAAACCTGAAGCTTTGGTAAGTCCTGACCTTTCGGTATCCTGACTTTTGTTGCCCAATGATCCCTATATCCCTATCGATTCTTTCAACCCTGAATTGGCAACTGCAAAACATGACATGGAGAACCTCAAAATCGATATCTTCTTTGGAAAAGCAACGTCATAAATTAATGTTACAGCCAAATAATCCATCACCATGTTCGAGGGCGCAGTGGCCGGCATCCTGAACCGGCTGCTGGGCAAGTACGTGCAGGACCTGGACACAGAGAACCTCAACGTCGGCATCTTCTCCGGTCATGTCAATCTCACAGAACTCAAGCTCAAGCCTGAAGCTTTGGTAAGTCCTGACCTTTCGGTATCCTGACTTTTGTTACCCAATGATTCCTATATCCTTTCTACCCTGAATCGGCAACTGCAAAACATGACATGGAGAACCTCAAAATCGATATCTTCTCTGGACATGTCAATCTCACAGAACTCAAACTCAAACCTGAAGCTTTGGTAAGTCCTGACCTTTGCAGTATCCTGACTTTTGTTACCCAATGATTCCTATATCCTTTCTACCCTGAATCGGATGCTGGGAACACGACAACGAGAGCCTCAACGTCTAAATCTTCTTCGGTCATGTTAATATCACAGAACTCAATCTCAAACCTGAAGCTTTTGTAAGTCCTGACCTTTCGGTATGCTGACTTTTGTTACCCAATGATTCATATATCCTTTCAACCCTGAATCGGATGCTGGAAATACGACATCGAGAGCCTCAATGTCTAAATCTTCTCCGGTCATGTCAATTTCACCGAACTCAAACTCAAACCTGAAGCTTTGGTAAGTCCTGACCTTTCGGTATCCTGACTTTTGTTGCCCAATGATCCCTATATCCCTATCGATTCTTTCAACCCTGAATCGGCAACTGCAAAACATGACATGGAGAACTTCAAAATCGATATCTTCTCTGGACATGTCAATCTCACAGAACTCAAAATCAAACCTGAAGCTTTGGTAAGTACAGCCTAACCTTTGCAGTATCCTGACTTTTGTTACCCAATGATTCCTATATCCTTTCAACCCTGAATCGGATGCTGGGAAACACGACATGGAGAGCCTCAACGTCTAAATCTTCTTCGGTATGTCAATATCACAGAACCCAATCTCAAACCTGAAGCTTTGGTAAGTCCTGACCTTTCGGTATTCTGACTTTTGTTACCCAATGATTCCTATATCCTTTCAACCCTGAATCGGATGCTGGGAAACACGACATGGAGAGCCTCAACGTCTAAATCTTCTCTGGACATGTCAATCTCACAGAACTCAAACTCAAACCTGAAGCTTTGTTAAGTCCTGGCCTTTGTGGTATCCTAACTTTTGTCACCTAATGATCCCTATTCCTATCGATCCTTTCAACCCTGAATCGGCAACTGCAAAACATGACATGGAGAACCTCAAAATCGATATCTTCTCTGGACATGTCAATCTCACTGAACTCAAACTCAAGCCTGAAGCTTTGGTAAGTCCTGACCTTTCGGTATCCTGACTTTTGTTAACCCATGATTCCTACATCCTTTCTACCCTGAATCGGATGCTGGAAAAACGACATCGAGAGCCTCAACGTCTAAATCTTCTTCGGTCATGTCAATATCACAGAACTCAAACTCAAACCTGAAGCTTTGGTAAGTCCTGACCTTTCGGTATCCTGACTTTTGTTGCCCAATGATCCCTATATCCCTATCGATTCTTTCAACCCTGAATTGGCAACTGCAAAACATGACATGGAGAACCTCAAAATCGATATCTTCTTTGGACATGTCAATCTCACAGAACTCAAACATGCGACTTTGGTAAGACTAAGTACTGACTATGATATGACTAATACCATTGTCTTGCCCTAAACCTACTGCCCCCCACAGAATCCATCCTGATTCTGAATTGATTGCTGGGTAACTATGTTCCATACCTGCATAGGTACTTAGAATCTCATTCTTCTTCGAGTTCTTAACGCAGCCTATCATTCTTTTCAACAGTTGGTTATATTATAACCCTCTTCTCTGAAGGACTACTCTCTAGTTTTACATTATCTTATCAGACAACCAAGGCTTTTGAATGAAGAGTTATCAAAATTAAACCTAGCTATATTGTTTAAAAAATTACGACCTGCCGAAAATTGCGATTGCCAAATTACGAGTGCCTATAAAAGCTGACATTTATATTTCAGTATGAGCTCGACCTCCCAATCGATGTCAAAATCGGCACAATCGGCCGCATCAACCTTCAGATCCCCTGGTCAGGGCTCTACACACAACCCGTCATCGTCAACATCGAAGACGTCCTCGTGTTAGTCGGACCAGCCATCTCCAACAGCCACTTTGATCCTGAACGCGAAAAAAGACTAACTAGAGCAGCTAAAAGGAAGATTCTCCAAGATTTAGAAGCAGAGAGTGAGATCCTTAAAGGCCCGCAGAATTTCTTTGAGACGCTGTTTACAGCGATTGTGAACAATTTGCAGATTTATGTAAGGAATGTTCATGTGAGATATGAGGATTCCATCAGCTCGAAGGATGGTCCGTTGGCCTGCGGGCTGTGTCTGCAGAGTTTGTCTATTGAGACCACTAACAGGTAATCGATAGACAAGTTCTAATTGATTGAGGACTGATTTTTCAATCTCCAGTTAACAGCATCTGCCAGAGAAATTTGAGGTTTTTGACTGTTGACTTGAAAAAGGACTGTGACAGACACTTACATTATCTAGGGACAGACAGGGATTACTTTTATCTAGGAATTGAAAAATCAGGCCGTAACTAAGTATGTATCTGAACTCTGAACACATATTAAGTCTGTAGTTTGTCAGTAATTTTTAAGATTTGACGTTATTTACTTTGCAGTTTGATTAATGCCTCCAATTAAGTAATACTTCATATGATTAAGGGTTTCGTTGCTGTTTTCATGATTTTTATGCTATAAAGACTGTCCTTTGTGTCATTTGACATCAAAGGAGCTGTAGCCATTTTTCTTTCGCAGACCTTTAAAGGTAGCCAGTCATAGGAATTTTTGAAAGGAATTTTAAAAATACCTTTTATTGCAGTAAATGGAAGCCTTCAGTGACCCCGGCAAACGCATCAACAGTGTACCAGATGATGCGTATAGAATCCCTCTCATTGTATTGGAACCCAACGGCAACAGCTTTGGACGATTCAGAAATAGCCAACATTACTCCCATGCAGTATTATAACTGGAAGCATTACATGATGACTGGCTTGGATAAGTTCTCAATGCACCATGAGGATTTTGAGTTTTGTAAGTTTATAGTATTCACATAAATAAAATTACGTTCCATTCTGATCTAGCCAGGAGGGAGGACCAAGATTTTCGATTTTCAAGTTCGATCAACTGACTTTGACCTAATCTAAGAGACAAATTTGTCAAGATGCCTCTATTAATAAAGTGAGATTCGTACTCCCTTACTGATTACCTAACTATCACGTACCTACTTTCATTTATAGTCTAAGAAACCAATTTTATATTGCCGCAAATTTTTTATGAGGGACCACACACGCGCGCGTGTGTTTGGTAAACTATCTAAGAAGACAATTCTTACTGGGTGCATAGCCAAAATGCCGATCGCCAACGCTCAATTGCAAACAATATGCAGCTGTCTTTGTTTCACTAATAAGAAAGATCGATAGAGAGAGACAATTACTACGATACGCTACTGAGCATTAGCGATTGGTATCTTCGCTACGCAGCTACGCACTCAGATGTTCATGGAACGTTTGTTAAATAGCATCGGAAAAACTACACTGTAATGTATATTTTGCTTTCAGTGCTCAAACCAGTGACCTGCAAGGTGAAGGTCCTCATTAACCGCTCTAGTGAAGCAAGAGTCCCTCGACTTCTCCTAGATGCAATGCTGCAAGACAGCGCGCTGCAGCTGTCCCGGCGACAATTCCTTTCCATTGACAACCTGCTGTCCTCCTTCCACAGGATACAGTTGAATAGGTGAGAGTGAGATACTGCTTTATTCCATCTTTTCTGAATGTCAGGATCTCTGATGTTGCCAGCAAAAGTGACTAGCTGTCTTCCATCCACAGGGTACAATTGGATATGTGAGAGTGGAATAGCAGTTCATTTATTCCCTTCTCTCATTCAAATGTTTCAAAATCTCAAGATCTTACACTGATTGGAGGGTAAAGTTGCCGCAAAATTTACACATTTTTTTTATGTATCATGTATTATGGGTCACCTCCAAATCTTTGAAAGTGATAAGGGTACTGGGAATTCGTTTTTGACCATACGTTTAAAAAGCCCGGGATTCTAGAGAACCAACTGAAGAAAAATCATATATCTACATCCTTATGTAAAAAAAATAATTACATAACCCTGAATTCGACACAAACAAGGAATGCACGTGTGTAAAATTAAAACGATAATATGGCCAAATAACCACGTCAATTATTTTAAATGTTGCTAAAATAAAACAAACCTTCCCTTTCTTCTTCTTTCAAACCATAAATTATTTCTAATTCTACAGA
>JALPQI010001600.1:0-63092 GCA_025490895.1 Thaumatotibia leucotreta | reverse complement strand
TGCGATGAAACCTTTTGTTACACCGTGCACAGTTGAAAACAAATAGTTATTTCCATCCTGAGCGCAGCGAGTGTTTTAACATACGAGAAGTAAAATACATTTGCACCCGTGTGTAACACAAAACTTTTCCCCTCACTATAGCGAGGAAACTCAAAAAAGGTAATTATTTGTTCACATTACAATCATCATTATCATAGATCATCGTTAGTGATAATAATTTTCCAAATGCATCATGTATTTAATGCAAGATTTTGTCGCAGTAAACTTACCACGAAAAAGTAAACGCAGCACGATTTTAACACATTCCTGTAGTTGCACACCAACGCCAATGCATTATTAAATCATTCTCATTCATTATTTTTACAAAATTATAACAGAACACCCTGAAAGTTGTTTAGTTTACTATTTTTGTGCGTGTTCGAGTCGGTAAATAAAGATTATAACCTATAATATTCTTTGACAATGTTGACGTCAGCGAAGGAAAAAAACATAGAAGCATCAGATCTCTTGATACCAAATTCTGTTCATATAACGGGCAATAACTGGATATACGCATGTGCACTAAGCTACCAATCAAAATTGTCAAAACGATGAGGTCGGTTTAAATTACGCAAATGTCCATAAATATAATTGGTCAACGTCAAAACGGTGCGTTCTGATTGGTTGGTTACAAAATGGCGATCGTTACCAAAATACATGTGTCATTAAGAACGCATTGTTTGTAAACGGTTTAATGCAATGGAGAGCAATTTTTACATGACACATTTTTATTGCGAAAACTTGAAATAAAATATTCAGTGATAAATTAATTTGCTTCTTGTTTTTCTGCGTTCCCGTGGTGAATACAGAAAAACAAGTGGACAATAATAACAACAATCATTGTTGTTATTGTTGTTGAATTAAGCAATTTAAGACACAAAATATTTAAAGAAATTGAATTATTAATATAAATATTTTTTTGAATATTCTATATATTCTTGCTCTTTATTATTCGCAAGAAGATATATAATATTCGAAAAAATATTTATATTAATAATTCAATTTCTGCCCGATCTCGTCTCCATAACCTGCATATAGGCAGGCTATGCAGATTCTACTGCTACATAACAGTAGAATCTTAAAAAATACCTCAGGTTTTTCTGATACATTTCTATGTTGTATCACTTGTACCTAATTATTCAAAACTCCACTTTTTTAAATAACAAATGGCGAACATATTCACCAAATTTTATTTCAGTGTATGCTACAAATTTAGAGAAACGACGGCTAGGAGATGGTTTTGGTTTATTTGACAGCATCTATAGAACGCTACTGTTTAGAAATGTAGACGAAGGAAAAGATAATAAAAATAAACTAAACTAATATATTCAATGTAAAAACAAAAAAAAACAATTTCTCATACAACTGAAACTGCACATTTTATTTTATATATTGCAAATGCTATCACGATGATTTGCACATTTTTACTAAAAATGTGGTATTATTTGATTGCAAAACAAATAAATTTAAAATAAAATGTAGTGAGACTATTTCTTGTGAAATGTGATTCCATCTTTTTTATGGTGCTTGTGTCAGCGTCTTCTGTGCATTTGACGGCGTAACGGGTCATATTTACTTAGTTTTGAGATTTTTTCGCCAGCTGTCAGTAAGACCGCGCGACGTGTCAGCCATTTGTATACTAAGGCTCTGTGTCATATAGATCGATGCCCATGTATCCGGTTTCGAGACGTCACTCTTCGGAGCTAGTTCGCCTTCTATGTTTTTTCCGTTCGCTGGTTGACGTTGACATTTTCTGCGTTTTGTGATTGCATCTAGTCATCTTATCATCATTCACTAAAACAATTGTTACTTATGGAATTTTAGGATTTATATGTTAAAATCATCAATATCATCATATTATATAAAGGTTTGTATTTTACACTAAATTCTCAAACAAATTATTTAATTATCATTAATATGGAACAATTTCCATGAGTATCCTACGTTTTGTTATTCCAAAACCAAGGTCATTACTTTGCCACACAAGTGAATAATATGCGTTTTTACACGTTCGTATTAAAGGATAAACGAGCACTTTACGAGCTAGTGAGGGGAAAAAAATATTATCTACGTAAAATGTCTATGCTAATGTATTATTTATCAACGCCTTTTTAACCTAAGTGCATGTTTGACTAAAGGATATAATGAAAAATTTCAGTTGGAAGTCTCTATCTTAACTTATCTTATCTTATCTTCGAAACAGACACGCCACGAAGTAGTTTTGAGCTACAACGCACGATTTAACATTTTAGAAAAATCTGCTATTTTTTTTTTAATTACGCGTTTAACCCATCCAATCCCTGGCATTTGAAGTGCTTATGTACTTCCGTCATCATATGATGACGCTGGGGCTCAAAGGGTTAAGAAAAGCACTACAAAATACCTCGGCGGAAAAGTTGCCCGTGTCAGAGCTATACGTACGACCCTGCGTCGCTCGGTTGTCTGTCTTAGTCCGGCAATCCTTTTCAATTTCATAGAAATCTGCTGGGTCACCATGACTCCCATGGACCATGAGACCATGACTCACCATGAGGTAGGCGAACATCCTCTGCATCTCGTGCAGCGTGGCGCCGTGCCGGCTGTGCGCGGGGTCGGCCCGCAGCACGCCGACTGCGCGCCTGCGGCATCATGTACAGACTCACCATGAGGTAGGCGAACATCCTCTGCATCTCGTGCAGCGTGGCGCCGTGCCGGCTGTGCGCGGGGTCGGCCCGCAGCACGGCGGCGCGCGCCTGCGGCATCATGTAGAGGTGCTGCATGCACGACGCCATGTAACACGTCGCCCCGAGGTTGGTGAGGCCGACGTAGCCGCATTCCGACCGAGATTCTTCGGCAGGCCAGTAGTCCCAGGGGTATGAGGATTGTGGCCCTGAGGATTTTAGACAAATTATTTGGATTCGAATACGTGAGTGTAGAACAATAAGAATACGTTTGTCACCACCCCAGCTCCTCCCGGGCGAAGTCGTAAAAGTCCACTACGGGCGAAGTATCACTAGTCATCCAATTTTTGAAGATTGATGACGGGCAGCAGCGTTATCACAACGGACACATTACAGCGATCGCTAATCCGCTTGCCCAGCGTGGCGATTATGGGCATTACCTGCTAATGCGTAATAAAATGCTAGGATTGGACTGTAATTTAGGCTAGCAGAGAACGACGGACATCAACAATAATTTTAATTAATAAGCTTTCAGATCAGAACAGGAGGAGCAAAATATAAAAGCAGAAGTGTCAATAGCAAAATGAAGTGTCAAAAGCGCTCGTTGCTGGGCCTAATTGAATAAAGAATATTTTGAATTTGACTTTTGACTTTGATACCCAGACTTATTACGCCATTCAGGATTACATTCCTAAGATGTCTTACATGTTCTGGTTGCAATATTGTGTCAATTGTAAAGCCGATAGAAGCTTAAACATTAATTTGAGAACTTCATAATCTTTTCATCATTTTATCTGAGAGATTACTATATCAGGAACAATACCACATATAAATATATCTCACCAGGTTTATGATGCTCCATCAATTTGTTATGCAGCACCATGTAGTTGTCGGGCGCACCGCGGACCAATTCGACCAGTAGGTCGTAAGCCGCGGACCGCGATTTTTGAGATTTGCACTTAGGCAGGTTGCGATGCTCAGGGTTGGGTACGTCGAATAGAAAGGAGAACACCTGCAGGCAACATTTCATTTCAGTTCAGAAACCTTTTCCACGGCAAAAGAAAACAACAATTTATCTTCACTATTCGTAATGTCCTGGTACCTTCTGCAAAGTAACTGACTAAAAGAATCGTCAGTTTTTTTTCTGCGGATGCACTACGTGCAGTAAACAACAATATATCCTCATGATTTCCAGCATAGTGGTACCCTGCGCCGAAATCTTGAAAAGCAGTACTTACTTGAGTAAATTCGCACCCAAATCGACTGATCATAGAGGTTGACAAACAAGGTAAGAGTTGTACTGCATTGTCAGTAATAATATACAAATTATCCTGACTATTTCTATAGTCCTGCTGCCTTGGTCCGAATACTTGAAGCCCAGCGGGTATTAACTACTGTAGACGCGTGAATTTTTCGATCTTCTTATAGTGTGAAACAACCTACAGAGAAGTTTCTCAACACACAAAAATAATCAGCATAATAATATCCTCACCATTTCTAATGTCCTTGTACCCTGCTCCGAAGTCTTGAAGCGTAGCGGGTGCTTCAATAAATGCGTGAGCAAGCTCAACTGGCCATACAAGCCGTCGTCAGGGGTACATGGTTCCGTCCGTTTCTCTATAATCTCCCGTTTTTCGAGCGATGATCGGATTTGTTCGCATAACTCGTTAAGGTCAGGAGCACCGCTGTCTTCTGAAGTCGCTCCTTCTAAATTGAAAGAACATCATTTTGGTCTGTATATTTATATAGTCTGGTAAGTAAAATCGATAAACTAAATATAACTTGTTTTGTGACTTTAATGTTTATTTCTCTGTTTAATTATTCCGCACCAAATGTAAGTTTGTCTGTTTGACCCAATGGTTGACTGGTAGAGAATGCCTTAAGGCATTAAGTTCGCCATTTGTACTTTTATTTTTTTGTAACTGTGCAATAAAGATTAAATAAATAAATAAAATCTATAATGTAGTTAAAAGGCATGGCAAGTTTTCGCGTCGTTTTTACTAAAATGATTAGTCAGATAAAAAAAGACTAATAGTTTTCTTAATAGTCATCACTGTTTTTTCCCGGTCACCATTAAATTAATAACATACAAAGACTTGTTTTATTCAGAAATAGGGTAGACTATAGAGATAATATACTAACCTTTAAAAAAATCCTCTGGAAGTCCGTCGATCAGTCTACACACCAGCCAGAAGTAGTCTCGACATGCAGGCCCATAAGGCTCTTTGCCTTCTTCGGCGTGATGGTGGACCACCTTTAAGATATTACATATTCAAATTATCTAAGAGTAAACAATGGAAACAACCTTATGAGTACCAGAAAGTAACCATGAAGTGCATATCATTGGTTCATATTCAAAGCTCATCAATGTTTTATTCCCGATTCACCACTGACATACGAGGTTACGAAACGTAATAATAATAAAACGATACGTAAATAAAGTTACGCAAAGCTTCCGTTACAACTGATTGCTTTAATTTGACGAGTGACATGTGAATGACCCAAGTAACAACATCGTATTTTTAAATTACTCCATTATCAAATAATTTACATACCGAAGAACGAGGAATGAAATTAAACTCTCGAATAATTAGTAGTAATACGCGCGACGTGTTTCGGAGAGCCTAGGTTTCCATAATCAAGCACTGAGCCCGCGTTCACGCCAGGCGACTCGCAAGCGGGGCGCGTTCTAATTGTACGTAAGTATCACGGAACCGTTAATATTTATTTATTTATTTATTTATTACAGACAAGCCAATACACCGACAAATCAAACATTGGATACATAACAAAAAATAAATGTCTTATGTCTCACGAAAGTTTAAATTCAGAAATGAAAACCGTGCTTTTGTACGGAACAAAAACCGGTATCTGATCCCTGATGGCAGTACCTCCGTGTGGTGGTGGCGCATGTCGGCGGCGCGCGGCAGGTGCTCCAGCAGCAGCTGCAGCAGCGGCGCCAGCACGGCCACCTCGCCGCGCGAGCACAGCCGGTACAGCGCGCCTCCCGCTTCTCGCCGGACCTGGTGAGATGTTCTATTTGAGGAGTCTTTTCAGAAGGGCTTATTTCCACTACGTCTAGAGATTATTTCTCTTACGAACATGAAATGAAAAAATAACCCCTATTGACATAGTGGACTTAAGCCCTTACGAAAACACACTACTCACATAGAAAATGAAAAACTATTTATACTCTAGCCAACCAGCCTGTCAATAGAAAAGGATGGCTAATTCAGAAATATGGGCGCGAAGAGTTGTTTACCGACTAGCTGGTTTGCCACACTACACTTATAAAAAACGCGATGAAAACAGACAAAAAGCTACTACGCATCATACAGCTGGCAAACTTGTAACTTCAATTTAGAGTAAAATTATATGGTTTACTAAAGTAACAGATATCGCGTCTTTAAACAAAAAATTAAAAATCCCTCATTTTTGTATAACTTAGATAAACGTGAAAATATTAACAGTATACCTGAAATCGCTAACGTTCAATAATAAACGAACAGCAACTGTCGTTGTCGCACTAATAAGAAAAATTATCAGAGAGAGAAACCTACGATACGCTAATGAGCGTTAGCGAATGGCAACTTGACTACGCACCCTCATCTAACATCAGGATGCTTAGCCAAGTTGCCGATCGCTAGCGCTTAGTAGCGTATCGTAGTTTTCCCTCTTTGTCACTCTTTCATATTAGTGGGACAAAGACAGTTAGTTGCCTTTAGTTTACGATTGACGATTAAGCGCCAGCGATTGGCAACTTGTCTAAGCACCCTGTAGTGGTATGTAGCTAGCGCTATATAGTAGGTTAAGCATAGATATAGTTTTAGTACCTAAGCGACTCGATGTAAGGCAGTCATTAAAGAAACGTAAAGCCGACACGTCGTTTATGCAACAGCCGCGGTTACAGCATCCACAGAACAGCATCTACAGGGGGAGATCTGGCAAGGTCGCCATATAGAATGTCGGGGTCAGGCGGCAGCGGGATATTGAGTCAAACGACAAAGCGACCTTACATCGAGTCGCTTAGGTACTAAAACTATATCTATGCTTAACCTACTATATAGCGCTAGCTACATACCACTACACACCCAGATGTATACTCACGGCCGGGTCGGCGTCGTCGAGCAGCAAGCGCGGCGCCGCGCGACGCAGCGACCACGCGAGCGACACCGCGTCGCCGCCGCCGCGCGCCCACCACACGCACATGCGCATCGCGTGCTGCACAACCTGACACAAAAGGGGGACGACATTAACGCACTACGGCAATTCAAAAAATCCTAACAAAGAATAGGAAGCATAGGCTTATATTAGCTTAGTGGCAGAATCAACTATTTTGTTAAAATACCTTCTAGAAAATAGTTATAAGTTTTTTATGCCATTGCCATTGGCCAGGGATCGGAACCGGTTTTTTAGAAAAACCTCGAAATAGCTCAATATTTTAAAATGTTTTACACTCTTTATGTAGTATTCAACATTAACATTAATTATTAACATCATATTTTTGAATTACTCCATAAACAAAAAAAATATGAACCGAAGAACGAAAAAGAACGGAATTCGAACCGTTCTTTTGTATGGAGCAAAAACCGGTATCCGATCCCTGCCATTGGCAACTGTTTAAAAAGCAACTTCAAGGAAATAGTTGATTTTGCCTTTAACTCGACGATTATCATGAAATTGTAAAAGATTCATAATGTTTCACCAGCCGGTTCACACTGACCGAACTGCGTCGCGCGGCAATTTCCTCAAAGTGTGTGGACTCGGCTAATGATAAATATACACAAAGTAGAGTAACAAAGGCAAAGAAAAACATTCAAAATGCTATTTATTTTTATACGACCTATTCAACGATACCCAACACTATAGGATTACAGAAAAATAATCAATCATCCCCACTTTATGTGTAGGATTTTTTTTCTATATTTTATTCTACCACTTTGTCGGCGTAATAAATATACACCTGTACCAAATTGCATATTTCTAGAACTAACTCACTGAGCTATGCTGCGGATAGACAGACGGACATGGCGAAACTATTATTTTTTTTATCGAAAAGCCGTAAATTTTTATGTAAATTGTGTATCATGCTCTATTTTGTACATATCCTTAGACGGGATCGAGCTGCCTAGCGCGGCAATTACCTCGGGAGGCTGCTCGTTTATTTATGGATTAAACGCAAGTTTTAATTACCTGCGCCCGTCCCCAGAACCCCGTCTTGTAGGTAGTCGGCTCCTTCGAAGTCGCCGCCTCGCACAATATCGATATCAGTCTTTCTGTAGTCTCCTCGACGCTCATCAATGATAATAATGACTGAAAAAAACACATCATATTGAATCCAAACATTTTTGAGCATCATATATAAATATAAATAGAAACTACACGGGCGCCCATGTTATGGATTCAGTCGGGTTGGCGCAATGCACATAACATCTCTAACACTTAGTTCAGCAACTTCCACATGGTTCTTTCTAGGGCCTTCTCCTTAATTGACTGAGACGACACGACGTCTACTTTTTCTTTCATAAACGTTATAAACACTGATTTTGAATACTGGTGAGGTAAATATAAATGAAGAAAATATCGTACCGGATGTAATTTTGGTGTTTGCGACGGATCTGAAGATGGTAGCGTTCCTATACGACATAACAACTGCAGTAACAACGCTAAACAGTCTTGTCTCCATTCACTATCATCATTCCTTTGTAACACACCTAAAATCAAACCACACGTAAGTAGAATCGAGCTTTAAGTAAAAGATTACATTATGTAGGGATCGGAAACTCCGATGAGTAGTGGAAGTATGGAGTCGGCTTCTTATTATTCATGTCATGATTCCAGGATAATGCCAAGTGTCACGAGATGTAACCTTGATGTAGTAGTACATAGTGTATTACATACGAGTACAGTAACATTAACATACACTTCCAGTCCCAGGACACCATGAGAAATGTATTAATAAAATACGTTGAATTCGCCTCCATACCACGCAACATAAGTCTGTATAAATATAATTGGCAATTCATTTAATTGAAGTTACTAAAAGTTCAACTTTCTGTCAGTTAATTAAAATCCAAATAGGCATTCCCGCTGGCAACCC
Organism: Thaumatotibia leucotreta; assembly: GCA_025490895.1. NCBI lineage: Eukaryota > Metazoa > Arthropoda > Insecta > Lepidoptera > Tortricidae > Thaumatotibia > Thaumatotibia leucotreta. The sequence continues at coordinate 54,293 of JALPQI010001600.1, read as the reverse complement.
GCGAGAGCTTGCCACACGAAGGGATAAAGGCATAGACATTTTTGAGCCCTAATTGTAAAACACAATATTGTCTAAAACTGACGATCACAACTCACCCGACATCATAATGTCATACAGCAATCTCAGTCCGCCCTTTTTAATAAATAAATCATTCCAATTTTCAACATTCACTTTATCTTCTTCAGTCTTCTCTATGCTTCCAGAAGGTTCCTTCGACGGTGGACCATTATTATTTGAGCTCAGTTTATCAATGATGTGTAAGGAGTACATGAGTTTCTGCGGGCTGTTGGGGTCTAGTAATTCTGGTAGCTTGCTCTCTATTGGGTTTTGGAAGGCTTCTAGTAAAGTCGGGTTTAGTGGTACCGCTTGGAGAATGTCCCAGACACGCCGGGATAATAGTTGTGCTTTCGTGTGTGCTACTGAGTCCTAAAGGAAAAAAAACAATACTAAATTGAATAGAGAATTAAATTAATTGTTGACCTTTTGATCTTTAATTTACAATCATTGATACAACGTTAGGTCGAGATATTCTCTAACGAAAGTCTAGCGCCAAATGACGTAGGGCGATTAAAAAACATATAGAAAGACACTGTACGGATTAATAATTTTCTATGACATTAATGACATTATACACGATGAATCTTAATCCGTGATCAGGAACCAGTTTTTCTAACTCAGTAATTGATGGGGATTACGTTAAAGTAGTAATTACGTGAAAACAAATTTATGCATTTTTTAATCATGTTTTAATTTTGAATAAAATTTTATCCTAAAATCCTTGTCACTGTACTACTACCCTATCGGATTTAATGAGGTTGTATTGTAATCTCTTTACAAAGTTATTAGCAATTGTCAATTTATGAGTAAACCTTGCCCATGACATTGTCTATCACTCTTGTCATACGCATAATAAACAAAGTCATAGTAGTCACGGATATTTAATGAGAAAATTATAATTATTCACCAAAAATCATGCATCCACCACATCCGTACCCAAACATACAGCGTTACGATACTGTACGTTTGTCAATACAAACGAATAGCACAAGGCGAACCCAATAGTTATTTCACGGACTTCATCCAAACATTCCGATCCCCGGACACAATTTAATAAATCGCATGCACCAAAAATCTTCGCGACTTCGGACAGTTTACAGTGCCTCAACATGCTCGAGCACCCGAACGACCTCGTCATCATCCTGACGATTTGGATCAACAAATCTTAAGATTCTTTGCTGAAGAAGATTTCGAGTGAATCAACCCAATCACAGGAACAATCAAGCTGATCTGTGTCAAGAACAACGGTGGACATTTTGAACACTCGTTAAATTATGTTTATAATAATGTTTTTTGATTTAGTTGGTCATGTATGCAGTTTTATTGTTTTTATTTAATTATTAAATTGTACTGTTTGAAAACAAATTGCTTTAATTCGTCAAGATTTTGCCAAGTTTAGGTAATGTACGTTAATATAATCTCCTATCAATTATGTTCGTTGTTATCAGTGTTGCACTGATAAGATAATGAGTAGATAGAAGTCTTTATTGACATAAGATCCGTCAAATTCCCGTTTCCCGCCAAACTGATGGCACTTGACATATCGTAGTTAAACTTTATACTGTAGGATGACCATGTATTAAGTGGTAATTTGTTTTAATTAGGTTTTCACTTTTAATTAATTAAACAGTGAAGAAATAACTTGAGACCTCGCAGAATAAGTTTAATTTTGGCTAAATTTTAATGTTTTTCTACTCCTGATCACGGATTAAGAATCATCGTGTATATACCAACTGCGCCAATACCATAAGTAGATTTTTGCCTCAATTTGAGAGGAAGAGAGGAAAATCATAAACCATTTTACGTACATTGAAATTTACACGAAAGTACTATTTAAGGTTATCGATTTATTCAATACGTTTGACTATTGAATGTGAACGGGAGCGGATTGCGCGGATGGTGACTCCGCCCAGATGTCCCACGGCCACGCCCACACGCTCCACGGCCACGCCCACGCGCTCCACGGCCACGCCCACACGCTCCATAGCCACGCCCACGCTCCACGGCCACATCCACTAGTATACTGACCCCGTTGGCTCCCGGCTCGCGCATGCGGCCCAGCGCCTGCATGAGCGTGAACAGATGGTTGAAGTAGGCGGGGTCGAGCAGCAGCAGCGTGGGCAGCCGCGCGCGCGCGGGGGCGGGCTGCGCGGAGGGCCACTCGGCCCAGGCGGCGCGGGCGCCTACGCCCACTGACACGAACACCAGCTGGGGAAAACCATACGCGTTGATCGATGCAATTCATGTGGCACAAGGAAAACCATACGCGTTGATCGATGTAATTCATGTGGCACAAGGAAAACCATACGCGTTGATCGATGCAATTCATGTGGCACAAGGAAAACCATACGCGTTGATCGATGCAATTCATGTGGCACAAGGAAAACCATACGCGTTGATCGATATAATTAATGTGGCACAAGGAAAACCATACGCGTTGATCGATGTAATTCATGTGGCACAAGGAAAACCAGATGAATTTATCGATGCAATCCATGTGGCACAAGTAAAACCATACGCGTTGATCGATGTAATTCATGTGGCACAAGGAAAACCATACGAATTGATCGATGCAATTCATGAGGCACAAATCTTCCTAATTGTTCTTAGTTAAAACTAAGTCCAATATCATTATTTTAAACGTTAAATTATTGTTCTACATGGAATAATATATCTGCACGAGTCCAGAAAGAAGATTTTATAAAATAATTGCTTTTGGACCGTGCCAAAATGGTTATTCTGATATTTACAGTTGGGTCCCATAAAATTTAAATAATTTATTTCGAAAAGGTGTGAAAAATATAAATTACTTAGGGAATGTTAGAGATCCCAGCCACAATGACCAAGAAGTGAGTTTTTTTAAACAGTGGCAATCAAAAACTGAAACCAGAAGTAATTTAAACATCCCTTTGATTGGCCGTGGCGGAATTAAAACCAGCGTATTCAATTTTCGTGTTACAGTCATAGTTTGATTTATTTAAATGCAGTAAAAGGGCACCTGGTTATCCTTAAACCCCATGTCATAGAGCGTCCTCTCGTCATAGTCGATCGTGAGCTCCTGCCCCTGCGTGATCATGCGCAGCGGCCCGTCCGTCGATAGCGCCGTCACACCCTCTTCGCCTTGGATCTGAATAATATCAATACTTGTAGTTAAACTGCATAACTGTATTCAACTTATAACGAATATGGATCTTTCTTCTCTTCTAGGAGGGATAAAAGTGGCGCTTTTCTGTTCAAAGACTTTCTATCGTCCGCCTCCATTGGCAATGGACTCAGGCGGCCACTCTTAACCTTTAAGGGTTTCTTTTGGAGACTTAGAGTTGAAGCAAGGGGAGAAGTTCAAGTACGTGGGAATCACAATCTCACCTAAGTGTGACCTTGAACAGGAAGTAAATTACCGTATTAGTATGGCCGCCGCAGCATTTGGAAAACTTTGACCTAAGGTCTTGCGATTGCATGATCTAAGGTTTTCCAATAAAAGCTCCTTGTATCTCTTTCCAATCTGTTAAGTTGTCAGTCATGGGTTTTATATCGGAAGCAGGTTCCACCTTAAATGCCTACGTGACATTTTAAACATTAACCCCCTTATTCATAAACGTCTGCTAACTTAACAAGCCGCTAATAATTATTTATCCCTTTTGCTCTTAAGGACACATTCTGGAAAGGGACAAACAATTATTAGCGGCTTGTTAAGTTAGCAGACGTTTATGAATAAGGGGGTAAGTGGTCGGATCGGTCCAGGCCAGTGCCAGCCTGTGTGTACTGTAGTGTTACCTGCCGCTCCCACCAGCAGTGCACGTGGGCGCGCAGGTGCGCCACCAGGTCGGAGTGGTGCAGGCTCAGCGAGGCGCGCGGTCCGGCGCCGGCCGGCTGTAAGGTTAGCCGGACGGTGCCGGCTCCGCCTGTGTGTACTGTAGTGTTACCTGCCGCTCCCACCAGCAGTGCACGTGGGCGCGCAGGTGCGCCACCAGGTCGGAGTGGTGCAGGCTCAGCGAGGCGCGCGGTCCGGCGCCGGCCGGCTGTAAGGTTAGCCGGACGGTGCCGGCTCCGCCTGTGTGTACTGTAGTGTTACCTGCCGCTCCCACCAGCAGTGCACGTGGGCGCGCAGGTGCGCCACCAGGTCGGAGTGGTGCAGGCTCAGCGAGGCGCGCGGTCCGGCGCCGGCCGGCTGTAAGGTTAGCCGGACGGTGCCGGCTCCGCCTGTGTGTACTGTAGTGTTACCTGCCGCTCCCACCAGCAGTGCACGTGGGCGCGCAGGTGCGCCACCAGGTCGGAGTGGTGCAGGCTCAGCGAGGCGCGCGGTCCGGCGCCGGCCGGCTGTAAGGTTAGCCGGACGGTGCCGGCTCCGCCTGTGTGTACTGTAGTGTTACCTGCCGCTCCCACCAGCAGTGCACGTGGGCGCGCAGGTGCGCCACCAGGTCGGAGTGGTGCAGGCTCAGCGAGGCGCGCGGTCCGGCGCCGGCCGGCTGTAAGGTTAGCCGGACGGTGCCGGCTCCGCCTGTGTGTACTGTAGTGTTACCTGCCGCTCCCACCAGCAGTGCACGTGGGCGCGCAGGTGCGCCACCAGGTCGGAGTGGTGCAGGCTCAGCGAGGCGCGCGGTCCGGCGCCGGCCGGCTGTAAGGTTAGCCGGACGGTGCCGGCTCCGCCTGTGTGTACTGTAGTGTTACCTGCCGCTCCCACCAGCAGTGCACGTGGGCGCGCAGGTGCGCCACCAGGTCGGAGTGGTGCAGGCTCAGCGAGGCGCGCGGTCCGGCGCCGGCCGGCTGTAAGGTTAGCCGGACGGTGCCGGCTCCGCCTGTGTGTACTGTAGTGTTACCTGCCGCTCCCACCAGCAGTGCACGTGGGCGCGCAGGTGCGCCACCAGGTCGGAGTGGTGCAGGCTCAGCGAGGCGCGCGGTCCGGCGCCGGCCGGCTGTAAGGTTAGCCGGACGGTGCCGGCTCCGCCTGTGTGTACTGTAGTGTTACCTGCCGCTCCCACCAGCAGTGCACGTGGGCGCGCAGGTGCGCCACCAGGTCGGAGTGGTGCAGGCTCAGCGAGGCGCGCGGTCCGGCGCCGGCCGGCTGTAAGGTTAGCCGGACGGTGCCGGCTCCGCCTGTGTGTACTGTAGTGTTACCTGCCGCTCCCACCAGCAGTGCACGTGGGCGCGCAGGTGCGCCACCAGGTCGGAGTGGTGCAGGCTCAGCGAGGCGCGCGGTCCGGCGCCGGCCGGCTGTAAGGTTAGCCGGACGGTGCCGGCTCCGCCTGTGTGTACTGTAGTGTTACCTGCCGCTCCCACCAGCAGTGCACGTGGGCGCGCAGGTGCGCCACCAGGTCGGAGTGGTGCAGGCTCAGCGAGGCGCGCGGTCCGGCGCCGGCCGGCTGTAAGGTTAGCCGGCCGGTGCCGGCTCCGCCTGTGTGTACTGTAGTGTTACCTGCCGCTCCCACCAGCAGTGCACGTGGGCGCGCAGGTGCGCCACCAGGTCGGAGTGGTGCAGGCTCAGCGAGGCGCGCGGTCCGGCGCCGGCCGGCTGTAAGGTTAGCCGGACGGTGCCGGCTCCGCCTGTGCCTTCCCAGGCTCCTGACTCCGCTAACGCCCAGCGGCGGAGATGATATGCGTATCTGTGACAAGAATGACAAGTTTACTGCTAAAGTATTAGATCCTCAAAGTCTTTTTGAAGTCATACTTTTCAATGCGTAATAGGTTGTGAACTGTATGAAGGTAGTTAACCTCCCGAAGAGCTAGGGCTACAGGCAGCTACCAACATCGAACGCTTTGTATCCTTGATATAAGAAAAATAACTAGCTTAATGTAGATTTCTTCCGAAAACGACTAACCTATAAAAAACTAATTTAAACATCAAGTCATCATTGAAGATCCACTTAGGCATCTCTACAGGAGCGTTAGGAAAGACTTGACGCCATCAAAATATTATCAATGGTTTTAAAAAAATGTTAAATGAGAATCCTTTCAAAATTTTTTCAAGTACCCAAATTGAAACATAAAATATAGTCTACAAGCTTTTTGAAATACAAATGAGGAACTGACCTTCTTTTAAAAGTGTCTAAATGTGTTTTAAGCAGCAGTAGCGCCCTTTGTATGCACTGTAACGCCGCCTCTTCTGTCATATGCTCATAAATATTCTGTTTATCCGGAACCTTCTCAGTTTCCTTCTTTTCTTCGCACGTCACGGGCGGTATCGAGGTTTCACCGTCCTGCTCTTTCACTATGAGCCTCTCGGCTGCGGAGGAGAGATGGAACATGCATTTGGAGACAAAATCGTCCTCTTGCAGTAGTTGCTGTCCCATGTAGTAGCTGTTTAGGTATTGGATGGCGCCCATTGAAACGTCTGGAATAAAGTTTATACGTGAAAAGAAAGAACTAAACATGTTACTATGTTGGTATGACCCTAAAAGAGAACTATGGTAATTTTTTAGTTCATTAGCTTCCATTTAAATTCCTCCAGTTCTACAGGACGGACCATTATCCGGAGCGCGGTACATCGGACACAATAGGGATGATGACTGGCAAGTCAAATCAGCATCTTTTTTCGAACTGTCAAAACGATCACCACTATGGAATTTTATATGAAATACTCAAAAGTGACGTCACGTTTGAGTACTGCCAAATGACCTACTCTTTTAAGTTCTTTTCAATTTATTAAATAGAAGTTCTGTACAAAAATTACTTCAATCTACATCTTAGTGATAATTTCTTCGTTTATTATTTCGTGCATAATGTTAAATAATTTATTTTAACTACAGTCATCATCCCAATTTTTGAATCGCGCTTTTCCTAAAGTGAAACTAATGGAACAAGCATAAAGAACGCCAATACGTTGCGTTAATTTTTGGAACGCCATATGCGTCTAGTCTACGTTAGTCTGCCAAATAGCATAATATATCCATTCTTCCTGTCTATAATCGCTGCATCCTTAATTGAGAATGTCACAGTCTTATTTATGGGTTTGACATTTATAGGTTTCTTTGCTTACGAGTAGAACTAAGACTGCCAATTAGATATCTGGAATACCAGGACATAGACCCAAAAAACCCGTAGATTTGGCATTAATAAAAAAAAGCCTTTAGGTACAATACAATAAAGCCGCGTTTCCACTTAGTGTTTTGAGCGAGCATTCGTTCGTTGTTGGGAACAGGATTTCACATAGCAAAAATGTACGTTCGTCAGCCCACGAACGAAGGAATGTTCGCTCAGAACACTAAGTGAAAACGCGGTTTAATGCTCCAGATCAAATCTACAGGACAAATCCGAGGAAAAACGAAAAGATGGCAGCCCTAACTAGCACCAATTATACGTACCGGTGCTGGTGGCCCGGAGAGCGATCTTCCACAGGTGGTCGATGGCGAGCGTGTGCGGGTGCGCGTCGCCGGTGCCGCCGGCGCAGGTGGCACAGCTGTCGGTACAGACCTCAGCCACGATGTCTGGTGGCACTACGTACCGGTGCTGGTGGCCCGGAGAGCGATCTTCCACAGGTGGTCGATGGCGAGCGTGTGCGGGTGCGCGTCGCCGGTGCCGCCGGCGCAGGTGGCACAGCTGTCGGTACAGACCTCAGCCACGATGTCTGGTGGCACTACGTACCGGTGCTGGTGGCCCGGAGAGCGATCTTCCACAGGTGGTCGATGGCGAGCGTGTGCGGGTGCGCGTCGCCGGTGCCGCCGGCGCAGGTGGCACAGCTGTCGGTACAGACCTCAGCCACGATGTCTGGTGGCACTACGTACCGGTGCTGGTGGCCCGGAGAGCGATCTTCCACAGGTGGTCGATGGCGAGCGTGTGCGGGTGCGCGTCGCCGGTGCCGCCGGCGCAGGTGGCACAGCTGTCGGTACAGACCTCAGCCACGATGTCTGGTGGCACTACGTACCGGTGCTGGTGGCCCGGAGAGCGATCTTCCACAGGTGGTCGATGGCGAGCGTGTGCGGGTGCGCGTCGCCGGTGCCGCCGGCGCAGGTGGCACAGCTGTCGGTACAGACCTCAGCCACGATGTCTGGTGGCACTACGTACCGGTGCTGGTGGCCCGGAGAGCGATCTTCCACAGGTGGTCGATGGCGAGCGTGTGCGGGTGCGCGTCGCCGGTGCCGCCGGCGCAGGTGGCACAGCTGTCGGTACAGACCTCAGCCACGATGTCTGGTGGCACTACGTACCGGTGCTGGTGGCCCGGAGAGCGATCTTCCACAGGTGGTCGATGGCGAGCGTGTGCGGGTGCGCGTCGCCGGTGCCGCCGGCTCCGAGCGCCATGCGCGCCAGGTTGCACAGCTGCTGGTAGAGGCTGAGGCCCATGATGCTTATCGTCTGGAAACCAACATAAAAACTTATTTGACAAAACCTTTCTTAGTCACCTAGTACTTATTTAGCCTAGTCTAACAAGCCCAAGCTTGATCGTTTCGTTCCCAAGTTCCTGTGGCAAATGGAAACTCCCCATAGTAAGATTGTGAAATTACCGGGAACGACCCATAACTAGACCAGATTCATTGTAATCGGGAAGTGTGTGTGAACTAACAAGATTTAAGGAACGGCAAACACCGGGACAGGTGAAACTAAATAAAAGCTTGTAACAAATTAAGAGATACTTCATCGCCCTTCGTCCAAACAGAGAATTCATCAAATGGCTTAAATATAAACCTTCATCTAAAGAACTGGAGTATACTAAAGCAAAAAAAAAACTATAAAAGAAGATACAATTAAAATATAGCCTGCCAGAAACGATACAAGAATAATCAGGGTTTAAGTTGAATAAAGTCACGTAACTTGTTTTCAAGATTTTTCATATTTTTTACTCACTTCGGGGTCCAAGGTGGGCATCTTCTCAATATACAAGAACCGCAGCGCGTCCAATCCCAACGCGTGCTGTTCAGGCGACTTCGTATGAGATAGCAGCCAGGAGTAGAGACAGTCCGCGCATTCTGGTGTCCCGCGGACCACCAGACACTGCCATAACTCTTCCACTTGGTCTACTGTTAACCTGTGAATGAATAGTAGTTTTAGCTGATAGTTTTCCCCATAATAGCAGACAATGTTACAAAGGATCCCAAATCCCCATAAGGACCGCTGATAAGGTGTTAGGTTTGCTCTACAGATCTAGTCCGTTTTGGTTGCTAGAAGAACTTCTTGCTGTTATATTTAGGACTCGCAAACGAATGTTCCTTCTGATCATTTGATAAATCTGCTGGCAAAATGCTGAGTTTTGGCCATTTCGGGACAAAATTTCGTGCTTACTGTTTTGTTTGTACTACGTTCTTGTCTCGATTAAATGTTTTTCTGTCTTTCTTTCTTTCGTTCTTTTTCGTTCTTCGGTATATAAATTCTTTGTTAATGGAGTAATTCAAAAGCACGATGTTGTTAATTACGTAAAATATTGAGTACTATATTGACTACATAAAGAAAGTTCCGATCCCTGGTTTGACGTATGGTTTTTTAAATCTTTTAGACACATGTGCCCTTTGTGTCTGGTAGTTATTGATGCAGCTCTAACAATAGCCGACTGTACCACTCACCGGAAGTGCTGCGGCGACCCCACGGGAGAGAAGATGGCGGTGAGGAAGTGCAGGCGAACGGTAAGCTCGGTTATGTGCGCATAATGCGCGGCCTCGCCTGTGGCTCGCGGCTGCGAGGCGTAGTGCCGCAGATCCTCTAGGAACAACCTCATCATGCCGCGCTCGCGCTCTGCCCACATTACCACCTGGACGGGAATGTTTTATTTTTAACAAAAAAAAATATTAATATTCTTCTAAATAAGTAAATATATTGGGACATCTTACACAAATCGACCTAGTCCCACGGTTAGCTCAATCAAGGCTTGTGATGTGGATACCAGGCGGCGATATATATAATAGATACTTAAATACATAGACAGTCTTGACCAAGGAACAAATACTTGTGATAAATAAATACACAAATAATGCCCTCGCCGGGATTCGAACCCGGAACCTCAAGCTTCGTCGGAAGGATCACTACCAAGTAGGCTACGGAAGGTGAGGTTTTCCACAGTATATGCCTGTGGAAGAAAAGGACAGTATAGTTATCTGAGGGTATATTTTATTAAGGCCACCACCTTTAATATTTTCGACGTCATGTTAAACACAAAACCTGACACTCTAACCCTCGACACCGACGAGTCAAAACTGAATTTGAACTTTACGTACAGATGTAGTGCAAAATATTTTTCCATCTTGTTTTCACGGAAATGTCCGAATAAGCCTGTCTGTCTCAATTACCTTCAGTGGATTGAATATCGAAGTTGACTGTGATGTGACAGCAATATGAACTCGGGACGTTTCCATGAAAGGAAAAAGATTTTACACTACATCTATACATGCGGTCATGCTTGTAGGTCTATATTGCTCTGTGAACCATGACTTTTTAATCAGCTCTGGCTTTGGACTTGCGGTTCCGCCATATCAGTAATTGGTGTGAAAAAGGGACATTAAATAATTGGGAACAAACGCAGGCACTGTTAAACGATCGCTTGAATAAGTAATTGTGTTGCCTATGGTGCATTGTAATTCGGCGCAAAATAATAACGACAGAGACAATTTTTCCGGATCGCCGTTCAGTATTCCCCATAAGTATAAAATATCTTTAACTGACCAGTTTTTTACAAGAATTCTACTAAATATAAATTATTTATGTTATCTAGTTTATTACCTGGTGCATATCCATCCCGCGTAATTGTTGAAATGATGAGAATAACTTCGGCAAAAGACGAAGCGAGACTGCCACAGACCTGAACGGTGGAAAATATTATAACACATCAATATTTCTAAAAACGATGAGTAAAAATACCATGTTGGTATCCCATACCGATACGCAGTTAAAGTGGAAAAACATGTTTTATATATTATAAGCTTTCAGAGTGAAAGAATAAAGTGATAATTTAAAATAAGGACTATTTTTATGGGACATATTCTATGATCAGCTGGAGATACATAAACTTTGCAACCATAGTGATCCAACCCGCCATGCCGCGCGCGATGACATTTTAAACAAGCAGTTGACAGTTCGAGCGTTTTGCTAGTTACGCACGTCGATAGATGCGTAATACGTCCACATTTCTTGTTAGATTTGCGAATAAGTTCGCACATTAGTATTTTAGTTTTTTTTGTTCCAAAGGAGTAGTAAAAAAATGCTAGTAGCTGTATTTTGGTCTACTATTACGTATATTGATTTATTGTACTGGTGAAAAAGTAACCCTATATAACACGTCTGTGGTTGCTAAGGACCAGTACAATGGGTTTTTAATTCAAATTATGAATCGATTTGAGTTTAATATCTATTGTACGGATTCTTATCAAACACAGACGAAGGTCAGCCTCTGTAGCCTAGTTGGTAGTGACCCTGCCTACGAAGCTGGAGGTTCCGGGTTCGAATCCCGGCGAGGGCATTCTTTGTGTATTTATTTATCACAAATGTTTGTTCCTTGGTCGTGGCTGTGTATGTATCTAAGTACCTATACGTATCTATCTATTATATATATCGTCGCCTGGTACCCACATCACAAGCCTTAATTGAGCTTACCGTGGGACTAGGTTGATTTGTGTAAGATGTCCCCAGATATTTATTTATTTATTATTATTTATTTATTATATTTTAACCCTTCGTCTGTGTTTGATAAGAATCCGTACAATAGATATTAAACTCAAATCGATTCATAATTTGAATTAAAAACCCATTGTACTGGTCCTTAGCAACCACAGACGTGTTATATAGGGTTACTTTTTCACCAGTACAATAAATCAATATACGTAATAGTAGACCAAAATACAGCTACTAGCATTTTTTTACTACTCCTTTGGAACAAAAAAAACTAAAATACTAATGTGCGAACTTATTCGCAAATCTAACAAGAAATGTGGACGTATTACGCATCTATCGACGTGCGTAACTAGCAAAACGCTCGAACTGTCAACTGCTTGTTTAAAATGTCATCGCGCGCGGCATGGCGGGTTGGATCACTCCTTCCCGCCGCCCTCGTCAAACCGCACCGTTGACGCCCTGTAATTAGTGCACCCATTATGTTACTTTTGCATGAAGGATAAATTAATAAAAATTAACAAAAAAAGTGTTGATTTTATTAGATAAATGTATTATCGATACCAATGATATGGTAATTATACCGGTGAAAAATGTATCCTAAGCATCTAACTGTGAGTATCGCGATGCTCCCAAGGGCATTTTTATTACTAAGGGCATAAACAAATTTTTAAATAAGTCGCTTGGCAAAGGTCGGCCAGGTTGAGGGAAATCGTGTTAAATCGTACCTGTGATTGGCAAGATTATCAAGGCACCCCTCGATAAACTTTATTCGGATGAATTTGTCGGTGCTAAAGCACAGCAGCGCGCAGAGCGCCTTCTCCGCCTCTAGAGCCAGGCCTTCCCCCAATTGTTCCTGTAACAAGGTAATTCTATCAGATTTCTCTGAAACAAGTAGGCACTATGAGCCAGAGCCCCAACCGCGAACGAAGTGTTGCCTCCCTGTCAAACTTACGTATGAATTCACAAGTGCAACAGAGAGTCAACACCTCGTACGTGGTTCCCCGCAGGGCCTCAGCGATACTTTGAAAACGCTCAAAGTACCCATAAACTGCAATTCGCTTCTACTTCGTCAATGACCTTTGCTTCTTTGTCGGTATTAGCATTCTAGGTAACCTAATAATTTAAAAAAAGATAAGTACATCCTGAACAAAAAGTATTTGTAAAGTGGACGACTGGACGATAATCCACCACGTGTTTCTTCGGGATGTAAGGCACTCCCATTCCTGCATGTTGCCCTCCTGTCTTGCCATGTCGCCTAGCATTGCCGGAGGTTACTCCGGTTCATCTAGCACTGCACCTAGCACTGCTGGATCACCACCTAGCCCTGCTGGAGCAATATCTAACACTCCTTGAGCAACATTTAGCACTGCTGGAGCATCACCTAGCACCGCTGGAGCAACATCTAGCACTGCTGGAGCATCACCTAGCACCGCTGGAGCAACATCTAGCACTGTTGGAGCAACAACAAACGCTACTCGAGGAACACCTAGCACTGCTGGAGCAACATGTAGCACTCACGATGGCGCCGTCCTGCAGCAGGTCCCACAGCAGCGTGTTGCCGGGCCGGCACACGTCGTCCACGTTGCAGGCGAGCGGGGCGGGCGCGGCGGGGGAGGGGGGCCGCGCTCCTGCTGCGTAGCCTGTTAGACACTGCACCTAGCACTGGAGCAACATGTAGCACTCACGATGGCGCCGTCCTGCAGCAGGTCCCACAGCAGCGTGTTGCCGGGCCGGCACACGTCGTCCACGTTGCAGGCGAGCGGGGCGGGCGCGGCGGGGGAGGGGGGCCGCGCTCCTGCTGCGTAGCCTGTTAGACACTGCACCTAGCACTGCTGGAGCAACATGTAGCACTCACGATGGCGCCGTCCTGCAGCAGGTCCCACAGCAGCGTGTTGCCGGGCCGGCACACGTCGTCCACGTTGCAGGCGAGCGGGGCGGGCGCGGCGGGGGAGGGGGGCCGCGCTCCTGCTGCGTAGCCTGTTAGACACTGCACCTAGCACTGCTGGAGCAACATGTAGCACTCACGATGGCGCCGTCCTGCAGCAGGTCCCACAGCAGCGTGTTGCCGGGCCGGCACACGTCGTCCACGTTGCAGGCGAGCGGGGCGGGCGCGGCGGGGGGGGGGGGGCCGCGCTCCTGCTGCGTAGCCTGTTAGACACTGCACCTAGCACTGGAGCAACATGTAGCACTCACGATGGCGCCGTCCTGCAGCAGGTCCCACAGCAGCGTGTTGCCGGGCCGGCACACGTCGTCCACGTTGCAGGCGAGCGGGGCGGGCGCGGCGGGGGAGGGGGGGCCGCGCTCCTGCTGCGTAGCCTGTTAGACACTGCACCTAGCACTGCTGGAGCAACATGTAGCACTCACGATGGCGCCGTCCTGCAGCAGGTCCCACAGCAGCGTGTTGCCGGGCCGGCACACGTCGTCCACGTTGCAGGCGAGCGGGGCGGGCGCGGCGGGGGAGGGGGGGCCGCGCTCCTGCTGCGTAGCCTGTTAGACACTGCACCTAGCACTGCTGGAGCAACATGTAGCACTCACGATGGCGCCGTCCTGCAGCAGGTCCCACAGCAGCGTGTTGCCGGGCCGGCACACGTCGTCCACGTTGCAGGCGAGCGGGGCGGGCGCGGCGGGGGAGGGGGGGCCGCGCTCCTGCTGCGTAGCCTGTTAGACACTGCACCTAGCACTGGAGCAACATGTAGCACTCACGATGGCGCCGTCCTGCAGCAGGTCCCACAGCAGCGTGTTGCCGGGCCGGCACACGTCGTCCACGTTGCAGGCGAGCGGGGCGGGCGCGGCGGGGGAGGGGGGCCGCGCTCCTGCTGCGTAGCCTGTTAGACACTGCACCTAGCACTGCTGGAGCAACATGTAGCACTCACGATGGCGCCGTCCTGCAGCAGGTCCCACAGCAGCGTGTTGCCGGGCCGGCACACGTCGTCCACGTTGCAGGCGAGCGGGGCGGGCGCGGCGGGGGAGGGGGGCCGCGCTCCTGCTGCGTAGCCTGTTAGACACTGCACCTAGCACTGCTGGAGCAACATGTAGCACTCACGATGGCGCCGTCCTGCAGCAGGTCCCACAGCAGCGTGTTGCCGGGCCGGCACACGTCGTCCACGTTGCAGGCGAGCGGGGCGGGCGCGGCGGGGGAGGGGGGCCGCGCTCGCGGCGACAGCGCGCCTGCTGCGTAGCCTGTTAGACACTGCGCCTGGACAAGCAAAGCGTATGTAGTAATAAATCGCTGGCACATACAGGATTTAATAAAAGTCGGTACGGGCCCATTCTGTATACACGGTGTTACGCGAGCATTGCGAAAGATTTTAACTATGCATTCTAGACATTTTTTTTCTTTTTTTTTAGGCAGATTTGAATACTTTTTAACATTTCCAGTACTTTTTATCATAACAAAAATTTGTTTAAATTATTTATTTCAATTGTTTTTTTTTTAGGTAACCTCTACCTAAAAATTTCGTCAAGTCTATTCGTATTTTTTGATTGTCAGGCAAAAGGTGTGGTAATATTAGAACACATTGTGGTAGCATTGTAATCCAAAAGAAGTTAAATGACGTGTTACGTCGAAAAACTTATTTCGAAAAAAGGTTGATTATCTCTGAAACCACGCCGAATCCAGGAAATTTTATATAACATTAAAGACTCTAAATATGGTCAGGAATCCAGCATTTAAATCTTTCGGAATGCTGACGTTACACCGTGTAGTTATCAGATTAGGGCGAAAAAGTCGTTTTTGTGAAAAGCAAACCAGTAGAAAACAAAAAGTGTAAACAAACCTAAAAACTTGCATTGTTTTAGAATCACGCACGTTTTGCCTTTTTAGATCTTGGCTTTATCACTGCTAGCTCCTCGCAGACCGAGTCGTCCTCGTCGAGGTCGGGCAGCCGGTGCGAGTGAGACAGCTGAGGCTGCCTCATGTGAGGTATACAGGTACATACTTGCGCGGCCAGTCGTGCTAGCTCCTCCTCGCAGGCCGAGTCGTCCTCGTCGAGGTCGGGCAGTGCGAGTGAGACAGCTGAGGCTGCCTCTTGTGAGGTATACAGGTACATACTTGCGCGGCCAGTCGTGCTAGCTCCTCCTCGCAGGCCGAGTCGTCCTCGTCGAGGTCGGGCAGTGCGAGTGAGACAGCTGAGGCTGCCTCTTGTGAGGTATACAGGTACATACTTGCGCGGCCAGTCGTGCTAGCTCCTCCTCGCAGGCCGAGTCGTCCTCGTCGAGGTCGGGCAGCCGGTGCGAGTGAGACAGCTGAGGCTGCCTCTTGTGAGGTATACAGGTACATACTTGCGCGGCCAGTCGTGCTAGCTCCTCCTCGCAGGCCGAGTCGTCCTCGTCGAGGTCGGGCAGCCGGTGCGAGTGAGACAGCTGAGGCTGCCTCTTGTGAGGTATACAGGTACATACTTGCGCGGCCAGTCGTGCTAGCTCCTCCTCGCAGGCCGAGTCGTCCTCGTCGAGGTCGGGCAGCCGGTGCGAGTGAGACAGCTGAGGCTGCCTCTTGTGAGGTATACAGGTACATACTTGCGCGGCCAGTCGTGCTAGCTCCTCCTCGCAGGCCGAGTCGTCCTCGTCGAGGTCGGGCAGCCGGTGCGAGTGAGACAGCTGAGGCTGCCTCTTGTGAGGTATACAGGTACATACTTGCGCGGCCAGTCGTGCTAGCTCCTCCTCGCAGGCCGAGTCGTCCTCGTCGAGGTCGGGCAGCCGGTGCGAGTGAGACAGCTGAGGCTGCCTCTTGTGAGGTATACAGGTACATACTTGCGCGGCCAGTCGTGCTAGCTCCTCCTCGCAGGCCGAGTCGTCCTCGTCGAGGTCGGGCAGTGCGAGTGAGACAGCTGAGGCTGCCTCTTGTGAGGTATACAGGTACATACTTGCGCGGCCAGTCGTGCTAGCTCCTCCTCGCAGGCCGAGTCGTCCTCGTCGAGGTCGGGCAGCCGGTGCGAGTGAGACAGCTGAGGCTGCCTCTTGTGAGGTATACAGGTACATACTTGCGCGGCCAGTCGTGCTAGCTCCTCCTCGCAGGCCGAGTCGTCCTCGTCGAGGTCGGGCAGCCGGTGCGAGTGAGACAGCTGAGGCTGCCTCTTGTGAGGTATACAGGTACATACTTGCGCGGCCAGTCGTGCTAGCTCCTCCTCGCAGGCCGAGTCGTCCTCGTCGAGGTCGGGCAGCCGGTGCGAGTGAGACAGCTGAGGCTGCCTCTTGTGAGGTATACAGGTACATACTTGCGCGGCCAGTCGTGCTAGCTCCTCCTCGCAGGCCGAGTCGTCCTCGTCGAGGTCGGGCAGCCGGTGCGAGTGAGACAGCTGAGGCTGCCTCTTGTGAGGTATACAGGTACATACTTGCGCGGCCAGTCGTGCTAGCTCCTCCTCGCAGGCCGAGTCGTCCTCGTCGAGGTCGGGCAGCCGGTGCGAGTGAGACAGCTGAGGCTGCCTCTTGCGAGGTATACAGGTACATACTTGCGCGGCCAGTCGTGCTAGCTCCTCCTCGCAGGCCGAGTCGTCCTCGTCGAGGTCGGGCAGCCGGTGCGAGTGAGACAGCTGAGGCTGCCTCTTGCGAGGTATACAGGTACATACTTGCGCGGCCAGTCGTGCTAGCTCCTCCTCGCAGGCCGAGTCGTCCTCGTCGAGGTCGGGCAGCCGGTGCGAGTGAGGAGAGATGGCAGAAGAGGCGCTTCCCTCCTCTTCTTCCCCGCGGCGTTTGTTGTAGCTCTCCATTAGACGGAGTTCTATTAGCCTCCTGCTGGAAAATTGTGGGTTAGGTGGGTTTGTTTTGCTCGTTATATTCGATTGTTTTAAAAGAGTACGCGAGTCGCTTGGCGTGCACGCGGGCTCAGTGTATAAATCAATATCTATAATCAATCAATATCTTGGGACATCTTACATAAATCGACCTAGTCCCACGGTAAGCTCAATTAAAGCTTGTGATGTGGGTACCAGGCGACGATATATATAATAGATAGATACATATAGATACTTAAATACATAGACAACCATGACCAAGGAACAAATATTTGTGATAGATAAATACACAAATAATGCCCTCGCCGGGATTCGAACCCGGAACCTCCAGCTTCGTGGGCAGGGTCACTACCAACTAGGCTACAGAGGCTGACAAATGATAATGGAGACTTAGCCTCTCCGAAACATGTCACCCGTAGTGACTAAATACACGTGAGTTTAACCTATGATTATATTTGTTTAATAGTCCGTTCGACATTTAACGTCGATATAGTTGGAATGAGGTTGTTTTATTCTAGTAAGTAATAAGGTCGTTTTTTTCTACTTACTAAATATATCCAGGCGAAAAGAAATTTTATATCAATATCCGACTAAACAAATTATTCGATATTTTGTCATGCTGCTTATTTTCCCAGACAGTACGAAGAAACAGCTGCATCAACATTTGAGGAATTCAACCTGGGAATAGTTTCATGAAGACTTACAGGTTCTCCAAAAAAATCTAATACGAATTCCAAATTATTATGTTCTTGTAATTTATTTTAGAAAAGTCACGTATCCCTAAAGTATGTACAATCTAATTTCAAACTAGGTGGAAATTGGATTGACACCTATGTATGTGGTCGCTAGTGTACTATGCCCGGAAAAGGGTCTTCTTCTTGTCCTTGCCCTTAATCCCAGTTCATCTGGGGTCAGGCCTCCTTGTGCAGCGGCGCCAGGACCTTCTATCCCGGGTTGTCATTGACGAGATGTCTTGGGCCTTTAGGTCCCTCTCAACAGTTGACCACCACGTGGCAGGTGGTCTGCCTCTTCCGTTGGGCTGTGTTTTGATGTTAAGCACAGTCTTTACAGAGTAGCTCTCTTCCCTTCTCATTACGTGACCATACCAGCGGAGTCTCCCCTCTTTCAGCTTTTCAGTTATTGGGGCTACCTTAAAGGATCCTCTAACATGTTCATTTCGAACTTTATCCAGACGTGTTACCCCGCCTGCCCACCTCAGCATTTTCATTTCTGCCGTATGCACTTGTTGTTCGTGCTTCTTAAGTGTAGTCCAGCACTCTGAACCATACAGCATTACCGGTCTTACGGCAGTCTTGTAGATCATGCCTTTTGTTTTAATGGGCATTCTAGTGTCGCAGAGTACACAGGATAATGATCGCCATTTCATCCAAGCTGTATTGATTCTGTGGCTTACATCTTCATCGACTCGTGCGTCACTTGTCAGGACCGATCCGAGATACTTGAAGCGGGTGACTCTGGGTATTGCGGCATTTTCGATATGTACGTTACAACCAAGCTGTTCTGTTCCACCCAGGTCGCACTCCATGTATTCGGTTTTTGTGCGGCTGACACGCAACCCATGTCTTTCCAGTTCCTTGAGCCAAACATCAAAGGTTTTCTGTAGTTGTGACGCTGTTTTCGCTATAAGCACGATATCGTCCGCATACAGCATACACCAAGGTATTTGTGCTTGAAGACTTTTCGTGATGTAATCCATGCTCAGATTAAATAGCAAAGGGCTCAACGCCGAACCCTGATGGACGCCAACATTAACCCGGAATGAGTCGGTTACACCAACAGGGCTCCTAATCTGTGTGGTCACGTTGTGGTACATGTCGCGTATTAGCGAGATATAGGTCTCAGGTATATTTTGGGCTCGCATAGCTAGCCAGACCAGTTTCCGAGGAACTCTGTCAAATGCTTTTTCAAGGTCCACAAAAGCAAGGTATAGGTTTTCTCTATTTGACCGGCATTTCTCCATCAGGACTCTGATGGTCTGTATAGCTTCCGTCGTAGACCTTCCAGCTGTGAAACCGAACTGGTTTTCAGTGGTACTGGTTAATAACCTGAGACGGGCACCCATAACTCGCTCCCAGAGTTTGAGAGTGTGTGACGTTAACGTAACTCCTCTGTAGTTGTTGCAGTTTGCTATGTCACCCTTATTTTTGAACAGGGGGCATAGGAAGCTCCTTCGCCAAGAGTCAGGAATTTTTGTTTCAAAAAGGATTTTGTTGAATAGTTCTGTGAGCCAAGGCAAAGCAGCATCCTGCAGGCGCTTCCAGATATCAGCAGGTACGTTATCGGGGCCAATAGCTTTGTGGTATTCCATTTTTTGGAGCGCATTTTTTATTTCTTGTGGATGTACCGGTTCGATGGGTCCCTCCGTTGCCGGTATTTGTGGCAGATCTTCGCTAGGGAATTCTTCGTTTAGTAGGTCTTCAAAGTACGTTTTCCACCTCCGTTTTATGTCGTTATCAGATGTTAAAAGACGTCCCTGCAGGTCTTTGACATATTTGCTGGATTTGGTGTCGAGTGTTGCTTTGTGCCTCTGTTTGGCTATTTTAAATATTGCGTTCTCTGATGGTGCATTTTCTAACTTTTCATAAAATTTGTGTCTGGAATGTGCTCTTGCTTGCGCTACGACTGCCTTAGCTATTACCTTCATTGATTTGTATTTAGCGCGATCTCCATCATGGCCAGATCTCTGCCAGGCTTTGAACAGTTGTCGCTTTGTTGATATTATTTGTTTGACGTCCTCATTCCACCAGGTCGTATCTTTTCGTGTCGATGACCCACCTCTAGAGACTCCCAACACTGCTCTTGCCTGGGTTTGGCAAAAGTTTTCGAATTCGAGCCACATTTTATCGACAGATTTCTCACTAAAGGTATCCTTATTTAGGTACCCGCCAATAGCATCTAGGAGTTGAGTGCCTTTATTATTGTGAATTTCCTTCCATTTTATATGCTCAGTTCGATCAATGTGCGTTTTAATAGGCTTCGGTAGTTGCAATGTAGCCAACAGTAATCTGTGCTGAGTTGTTAGGGCCTCCCCTGGTATGACTTTACAGTCCCTGTAATTTTTCATCAATGAGCCTGTCGAGATAATGTAGTCTATTTGTGTGCTGTATCTAGCACTTTTATAAGTAATGATGTGCTCTTCCTTTTTCCGAAAATATGTGTTAATAATTTTGAATTTATATTTTACAGCGAAATTTAAGATTTCCAGCCCCTCTTGGTTTCGTGTGCCATATCCATAACCTCCGTGCACTTCTGGGTATAGGTCCCTGCTCGCTCCGACGTGCCCGTTTAAATCTGCCCCTATGTGAATGAGTTCTTCACATGGTACGCTCTGCAGCAATTCATCGAAGTCTTCCCAGAATACCTCTTTTTCCAGTGAAGAGCATCCCACCTGCGGCGCGTATGCTGAGATGATGTTCAGGATCGGTTGGCTATCTAGTGCTAGTTTAACTGAGATTAGCCTATCGCTCTTCCTTTCAACATTTATAATTCTTTGCCTAAGGTCCTTGTCTAGTACGATTGCTACACCGTTACGTTTTGTGTCTACTCCGTGGTAAATGAGTTGATACCCATGGCCAATGTCGCGGGATTTTGACCCCTTCCATCTCGTCTCCTGAATACAGCAGATATTTATATTCCTATTGTAAAGTATGTCACTGAGTTCTTCGCTACGTCCAGTCATGGATCCTAGGTTCCATGAGCCTAGTCGTAGCTTATTAGTACCTTTAATTTGCAAATGTTTATTCTTGTCAGAAACGTCGCTTTGGGGGAACGCCCTAGCAGTGTACTCGCATTTTCTCAGGTTTCTTCCATTCGCATTCGCATCCAAGTTTCTTACGTCGCTTACGGGGGACGCCCTAGCCGTTATCGTTTCTCTATTAGGTTTTACTGACATATTGCACAAGGAGAAAAGTTTTGACTGTTGTTTTACGGCCGGTTGTCACCTGACGCCAAGGCCTTCGTCTTCTCAAGACGTGGGTGCCGCCGTTGACTCATTTACAGTAGAGTTCATCCGCCGCCTTCCCTACTGCGTACTCCAGCCCAAGCACGCAGCATAACTACGGCCTCTGCTCCAGATATGCCAGAGAAGCCCGCAGCCAGGGTTTGTTAACGGAGTGTCCTTCTCCGGCCTGTTTGGTCCGCGGGAGGTATTTTATTTCCCTCCTGCCCATCAGGTATTGTATACCCTCCGGGTATCCCCCTATCCGCCACCTGGGGACGCGTCCTCTAGGGTGAAAGGCTCCCCCGAGGAATGCCCGGAAAAGGGTAACCAATTCTGTACTCATGGGCCAAAATTAATACTTTTTATTGCCTTGATTGCCGATCGGCAATAACGCAATTGCCATTGATCCTGAAAAAACTAGATGAACTAACCAGTGAAGTCCAAAAGCTGCGGGTACGCCAGAGCATGTTGGAGACGGAATCAGCTGTTCGTGAAATAACTGAAAGATCAATCAGGGCTAACAACATCATCATCTATGACGTTCCTGAGTCCACAAGTGAGGCTGCAGAAGAGAGGAAAGAGCACGATGTCCGGGAAACTACGACTTTGATAACCAGTATTTCGAAAAGCGTAAACTGCATAGGAATAAGAGCGTTCCGCCTGGGTGCTAAGTCCAGCAGCCGCACTTCGCCACGCCCGCTGAAGGTCATCTTACGCAGCAGGAGGGATGCGATTGAAGTCCTCAGCAACAAAAATAAACTTACAAAGCCAGCTTCTGTGAAAGCGGACCTTACTCCAATGCAAAGAGAGTATCTTCAACATCTTAGGGAAGAATTGAACAGGCGTATAAGCGAAGGTGAAACTGGAATCACCATCAAGTATATCAGGGGCCAGCCAACAATTGTAGAGACCGGCAAGCCAGCCACCAGGCTGGCAAAAAACCAATAATTCACACCAGTATTAGCCATAATGTTCTGACTGCGGCCATTAATAAGCCCAGCAAGCCCACCGCAGTTGGAGTAAATTTGCCTCCTATTATTACAGTTACCATTTTCTATACCAACATACAATCTGTCATTTCTAAATTCGACCTTTTTCTTACTAGAATAAATAACGTGAAACCTTCCCTGATCGTTTTTACAGAGACATGGCTAAAACCAATTATTCCCGACTCTATGATAAAAATACCAGGCTATGACTTATACAGGGATGACCGGACTGAGAAACGTAGTGGTGGAGTAGCAATATATGCTGCAAATGACCTAGATATTATAATGAGAACGAAACTGAACAACAAGTATAACATTAAGCATACATCTTCGGAATGGATATTCTTGGACGTCAAAATTGGTAACTACAAGTTTATTTTGTGTGGTATATATAGAGGACAAGACTCGACAATTGATCAGGACAATATCCTTCTTAATATGCTGAACAAAGCTTCGGAGTCTAATCTGCTAATCGCTATGGGGGATTTTAACTACAGTGGCGTCAAATGGCCAGTGGGACATGCAGGATACCTGACACCTAGAGAAGACAACTTCGTGCAGTGGTACAACAACTCCAACTTTCATCAACTAGTCAATAAGAACACCAGATTTCGCCAAGGCAACCAGCCATCCTGCTTAGATCTTATACTAACAAATGATGATATACTCATATCAAATGTAGAACACCAAGTTCCTATTGGTAAAAGTGATCACACCTGCCTGCAAGCGACCATTCAGTTCCAAACAAAGAGAACCAATGCGACAAGACATTCAAGATATAACTACAACAAAGCAAATTTTAAGAAAATAAATGACACATTACTACCTATATTACCACACAAATTAGACTCAGTGGTTAATGTCATAGCACGTTATAATATTTTTCTTGCTGAAGTGAAGAACGCCATTGCCATACATGTGCCGCAGATTAAAACAAATGCTGTTGTTCGTGATAAACCGTGGGTATGTAAAGAAATTCGGGATATGATAAAACAAAAAAAAGAACTTTGGAATAAATATGTGCTAACTGGTTTGGATGATTATCACAAAGTTTACCGGAGGCTTAATAACAAATTAACTAACCGGATAAGAGCGTGCCGAATTAAATATGAAACTAACTTATTGGAAATTGGCCCAAAGCGTTTTTACTCCTACATTCGCCAGCAAATAGCATCAAAAGTGAGCACACCCAGCGTCATCAGCAACAAACAAGGACTTACTGTAACAAGTGCCCCTGACATCGCTGAGGCATTTGCGGAACAGTTTGAGGATGTCTTTCAGATAGAACCCCAGGGACAGCTACCACAACTTGATCCATCACTCAAAGTTCAGGAGAGCATTGCGGATATTACTTTTTCAGTCGATAAAGTTGAACAGGTCATTAAAGATATGAAAACAGATTCTGCACCAGGTCCAGATGAAATCCCTGTTATACTACTGCAAAAGTGTGATGCCTTACTCGGTCCATTAGCAATGATAATGCAGACATCATACCACACAGGAATTTTACCCGAGCAATGGAAAACAGCTACTGTCACCCCAGTATACAAAAAGGGCAACAAGCTTGAACCATCCAACTACCGGCCAATAAGTCTTACTAGTGTGGCATGTAAGGCTATGGAAAAAATTATAGTTAAACACATAAGAGGATTTCTGGCCTTGCATAGTGTGATAGGTGACCAACAGCATGGTTTCTGCCCGCATCGATCTACAGTATCCAACTTGTTATCCTGCCTTTCTTCCTGGACAAAAAGTTTTGATAACAGGGACCCTACAGATGTAATTTATCTTGACTATGAAAAGGCATTTGACAAAGTTCCCACAGAAAGGCTACTTCTTAAACTAGAACATTTGGGAATTCGTGGGAGACTGTTACTATGGATAAGGGCTTTCCTGCAGCAAAGAACCTTTGAAGTTAGAGTTGGTTTGACCAAGTCTCAGCAACGACGGATTACCAGTGGAGTACCTCAAGGTTCAGTCCTAGGCCCGGTGCTTTACATACTGTACACGGTTGACCTTCCACAGCGCATCAAGTGCAGTATTAGTACCTTCGCGGATGATACTAAACTATTTTCTAACCCACTCGTTGACTATAACCAACTACAAAATGATTTAGATGCCATAGCAAGCTGGTCTAAAGAATGGTTGATCAATCTAAACTCTGCCAAATGTACAGTTCTCCATATAGGAAATCGTAATCCCCGCCTGACTTATAACTTGGAAGGCGTTCCACTAACGGCTGTACGAACACAAACTGACCTGGGCGTTAAGATCTCCGAAAATTTGAAATGGGAAGAGCACATATCCACTACAGTCAAAAAAGCCAGAAGTATAATTTACCTGATCAGAAAAGCTTTCAAAACTATTACACCAGATATGATGCTAAAAATATACAAATCTTACGTCAGACCTATACTGGAGTACGCTTTTCAAGCCTGGAGTCCCTACTTTGCCAAAGACATTGAGATGTTAGAGAAAATCCAACGTAGCTTCACAAAACTGCCAAGGCAACTTAAAAACAAGCCATATGAGGAAAGGCTAAAAGAACTAAAGCTAACTACTCTAAAAGACCGCAGAAAACGTGGGGACCTAATAGAGACGTATAAGATACTAACTAAACATTATGACCTCAAGGATTTTCATGAGATGTTCAAGCGTAATAACAACACTCGTCTGAGAGGTCATCACTTAAAGCTGGAGAGTATCAGATCTCACAGTAACCCTTTTAAACACTTTTTGAGCAACGGAGTAGTGAGATGTTGGAACAAACTCCCAGAGGTCGTGATCTCAGCTCAAAATGTGAACAAGTTTAAAAATGGACTAGACAAGTACATCACATCTACAACTTGACTATGATTATTGTCACAATGATCACTGGATACAGGCTACATCAGTTTTCTAACTGCCTGCCTGCTTATTAAATAATAATAATAATATGCTATTACCATTTGGCCCTGTGGTGACGGCAGAAAGAATACATTTGTCTCCACCCTAACTCCTTCTGCGGGTGTCGTAAGAGTCGTCACTGACCATTTTTTGATAAAAGATTGTTGATGGGCAGCAGCGTCATCATAGTAGACACATTACTGCGATCGTCAATCCGCCTGCCCAGCGTGGCGATTAAATGTATTTACCTCCTAATGCGTCTATACGCATAGTTAATAGGAGAGGCCTACGTCCAGCAGCTAGTCCACTGCTGGACGTAGGCTGATTATGTGAGGCCATTATAGTACTACAATTCACCTGGCGTCCACATTGTCGCTGAACAGCTGGCAGTGCGCCGTCTCACTGCCGGAAGATTCTTCCTCCACTTCCGACACGGACTCCGCCAAGTCGGCCGTCTTCAGTTGCGCTGCTACTGGACAAAACAGAGTAGATAGCAAAAATATCATTATTAGTATGACGCGATATTTAGCATGTAAATTACAATTATTGAGCACCCGATATTTCGGCATTGTTGCAAATGCCATCTTCACCTTCACGGAGTCGGAGTAACCTACGAACTGCGAGTTTTAGTTGTGGTCTACCCACACACTAATTCTAAACGTTCCAACGTTTTCTACGTTATATTTAATAGTATGATTTAAATTTGCAATTTACGAGGTAAATGTCTCGTTTTCAGTCATACTAATAATGTAATAATGTTAGCATAAAAACTTATAATAATATCATTAATGGATATTAGCTTTTATTTCTTGAAGAGTGTAGAACTCTCCCAATGTCGAGGCATATAATTTTGTCAGGAAACCATCATTCTAGACACGATACGAACTACGGAGCGAGCATCTAATGCTACTTGTATTTCTCTATCATATTTATTGGTATGATTTAAAACGGCGAATTTACTCGTACCATGTAAACCTGATGTTTTCAGTTCCCGATATTTCGCCATTGTTGCAAGTGCCATCCTCAAGGTGTACTACGGTAATGGCAGGTAACGGTAGTTATTCCGTGACAAGTTCTGATGTAAATCATCCTTAATGAAAAGTGCCCTTTGCACCCTACTGGCTATAATACAGCCAGATTAAAGTCAAACGCTGGTTTTGAATCAAAGCAATCGAGGTGCTTACCACAGTGTTTTCACTTAGTGGAAGTAGTGAATTTGATGTACTCATGACGTCATCGGATATGCTTACGTGAATCAACGTTAGAGGGCGTTGATATCAATTTCAAGATCTTGTATTATCTGTTCAGCCGCAGTTAAAAAAACGAAAGAAATGACAAAGTATTCGTTTTTTTCATTACTTGGATCTCAAAATATTTTTGTTTCATACATCGAGAAATGAAATATTAATTCAGCTATACTTGTAATTTTACTTTTGTCAGTTTTGAATCCTTTAGCTACAAATATTTCAGATACATTTAAAAAATATATTGAATGAACGGAATGTTTTTGACAGAGCGGCCATAATTAAATTTTTGCTTTCTGGTTATCTTCGATGCTTGAACTGAAAGTGCTTCGAAAAGATATTATTTTAGTGATTTCATACAACGACTGTGCTTGTTCTGGACTCCTATAATTGCGCTTTTCCATGTATATACTGTACTTGGATTGGATTTTTGTAAAAATGGTGTGATGCGGTTAAATATGTTGATTGCCTAATTGTGGTAAAATGCGTGAGTATTCATTCTAATGTTACTCAAAACGCATATATGCAAATTTGAAGCCATTCGCAAAAACCGTTGCAAGATGGAAATGTACCACGAGCTCCGTTCGCCGACATT
The DNA here is from genome assembly GCA_025490895.1 of Thaumatotibia leucotreta. NCBI lineage: Eukaryota > Metazoa > Arthropoda > Insecta > Lepidoptera > Tortricidae > Thaumatotibia > Thaumatotibia leucotreta. The sequence continues at coordinate 27,306 of JALPQI010001600.1, read as the reverse complement.
AGAAACCTGTGCAATACGGCTACTGTTTTTTTAAGACTGGTAAAAATATGTTAATATTTTGAACTGTTTCATATACCTATGTATCTGTCCGTAGTGTCGTACCTCCTAAACGATTAACAGATTTCAATGTATTTTTTATCATACGCTTTATTGGACAGGATTTGATATATAAGCTATGCTTCATGCGTAGTAGTCTTCTACAAGATTTTGTCAGTTGTAATATGAATTAATGTAACTGTTCTAATAAATTAGGATACCTTAGGAAAAATTAGGATAAATTAGGAAAACTTTATGGATAAGGCTAGTGTAAAAGTAAAACTTGAAAGTGACACATTTTTTTTGTTTTATTGTTTCTCGATCCTAGTTCGGGCGAACAGAACTAGGTCACATAATGTGTGTGAACTTCGTCAGCTGATTCCAAATGAGAAATGCGTGGCAAGTTCACACTTGATGTGATCTGGTTTTGTTTGTCCATTATTTCAAAGGTTACCAATCTACAAAGCTATAACATATATATATGTAGCTATATATATATGTGTGTGTGTGTAGCTATATATGTATACATATGAGAAAAGTTGCCGTGAATCATCAATAGATGGCGTTGCAAGCAAAAACCTTGACTGATAACTCTATACACTATTATTCAATATACTCTATGGTGCTTACCCCCTTATTCATCGTCTCCTAACTTAGCATTGTTTGTCCCTTTCGCTCTAATAGACATATTGGTAAGACCAAAAGGGACAAACAATACCTAGCAGTTAGTTAAGTTAGGAGACGTTTATGAATAAGCGGTCTAGTCTTTACTTTGTATCCGTTGCAGAACACTCAGACAAGCAAGAATATGCAACAATACTTACGAAAATGTCTCTGCTTGGTGTTCTTGTGTCGTTTCTTGTACAGTTTCTTCTTGCGCGGACGCAGCAGTTCTTCCGCGCCGCTGCTCGCGCTGCCGCTGCTGCCAGCCCGCTTGCCGCGTCTGACAATAACACATTCAGTGTCGTAGTGCGTTAAGATCTAACCCCCTTATTCATAAACGTCTGCTAACTTAACAAACCGCTAATAATTGTTTATCCCTTTTGCTCTTATGGACACATTGTTAAGACCGAAAGGGACAAACAATTATTAGCGGCTTGTTAAGTTAGCAGATAGACGTTTATGAATAAGGGGGTAAATCTCGGTGTCAGCGATTTCGAGCTTTACAGAAGTGATGCCGAAGACCACGACACAATTTGGTAACTTTAATGTATACATATACAGTCGCCATCAGACATATCGTAGCGTCCGGACCGCTCAAAAATTTCTGAACACGCCTTTATTGCCATAACGATAGATGCGTGTTCAGATATTTTTGAGCGCTCGCAACGCTACGATATATCGGATGGCGATTGTATTATGTATGATTATTAGTTGTCTTCGGTTACCACGACATTTAGTCATGAAATAATGGATTATATCGCGTATAATAGCATCCTAAGGTTTCGAACCCTTATAATTATTTTAATAAATTACGTTTTACGATATCAGTATCACGACATTTACTGTATACACCAACCCCCTTAATCACAAACGTTTGTTAACTTAACAAGCCGCTAATAATCGTTAGTCCCTTTTGCTCTCATGGACACATTGTTAAGACCGAAAGGGACAAACAATTATTAGCGGCTTGTTAAGTTAACAAACGTTTATGAATAAGGGGCAAATGTTTCAAATACATGACATATTTTTTAGAATATAAAGTTACTATATTGTCAATATTATTTCGATATTGATGTAGGTATATTGCGGAAAGTGTACTCACTTTTGACATGATTTGAGAGTAGCACATTCTTTCTTTGTCAGTTCTTCGCCTTCACGGAGCCACTCTTCTTGTTCTGCTACAAAAAACAAATAGATGAAAAATGGAATTTAGGACTACAGAAAATGTTACGAAGACCTGGGCATTTGAACTTGCATCTTATGTGTTTCTCTGTCCCAGGAAGTTTAGGCTTACGGCCGCCTTGTGGTACAGGTAGATTCATCAAAGCTGGCACGAATGCATCGAGTAAGGGACAGAATGTATCTATGTGTGGATGTTAAAATGACAGTAGAGACAGGTTGGTATAACAGGTCCGCAAACACACAAAAATAGATGTCATTCATTTCATTCATTCCATTCGTGCCAGCTTTAGTGAATTTACCTGTAAGCGACTAGCCAATTAATGATTTTAACTATAGAGGTGTCGAGTTATCGGCGTTTCAAAGACAGGTGTCATTACCTTAGTTGCTACCTTGATTGTTAAGATAAAAACACCAATTCATCACTAAATTTAATCAATGGTTAACATGTTTAACATTATTAATGGTTATATCATACAATATTTTGAGATAGAAATAACTGCGATGTGCTAATGCCGTGCCGTGCCGCTAGCCCGAAGCCCCAGTGTCAGAGCACAGGTGCTATCCCTAGTATTGTACCAAGTGAACTCTCGTTTATATGACTTGGGTCGTTTATATGGTCAAGTCACAAACCTGTGAGTTCGCGTTGATGCTTGCTTTGTTTGCGCGGCGTGGGGCCTGCTTCCTCGCCTGACGTGGACAGCTCTTCACACTGAAACAAAATGGAACGTTATTCCATTGGGACTGGATGCGAGCGCTATGCTTGTTGCGATACAATGATACGTTTTAAGGGTGGGCCAAACAACTAGTCACTTTTAAAACCACCGTTTACCATTTATTGCCCATCTTTTCTTACGTTGATCGGCTTTCAAGTGTGGCTGGTGCGACCCACCCTAAAAGTTTTGACCGCCAGACAGTGTAGGAATAAGCCGAGCTCCAAACACTACGCGTTCACGATGATTTAAGCGAAATTGAACTTTACGAATTACCGCGTAAGTCGCTATTGTTTCGGCGACGTTGACGGCGGCAGCCGTCGTCGGCGTCGTAGTCACAATTTTCTGTTGTCATCGATGGCCGACTGTGGCAGTCAAAGGGTTCATGACAAAAGTTAGCTAGCCAATATGTACAGATAGGGTCATGCTTGTTTCAGAGAAGCAGGAGTAACCCAGCTGAACGACATGTATAGATTAGTCAATGGCGGTGACACGTACCGGGTCGTCGTCGGAGTTGGTCTGCTCCATGCTGACGCTGGCCTCGCTGGAGGAGTGGCCGGGCTTGCAGGCGGGCTTGAGCCGCGCGTCGTCCGGCGGCGATACGTACCGGGTCGTCGTCGGAGTTGGTCTGCTCCATGCTGACGCTGGCCTCGCTGGAGGAGTGTCCGGGCTTGCAGGCGGGCTTGAGCCGCGCGTCGTCCGGCGGCGATACGTACCGGGTCGTCGTCGGAGTTGGTCTGCTCCATGCTGACGCTGGCCTCGCTGGAGGAGTGTCCGGGCTTGCAGGCGGGCTTGAGCCGCGCGTCGTCCGGCGGCGATACGTACCGGGTCGTCGTCGGAGTTGGTCTGCTCCATGCTGACGCTGGCCTCGCTGGAGGAGTGGCCGGGCTTGCAGGCGGGCTTGAGCCGCGCGTCGTCCGGCGGCGATACGTACCGGGTCGTCGTCGGAGTTGGTCTGCTCCATGCTGACGCTGGCCTCGCTGGAGGAGTGTCCGGGCTGGCAGGCGGGCTTGAGCCGCGCGTCGTCCGGCGGCGATACGTACCGGGTCGTCGTCGGAGTTGGTCTGCTCCATGCTGACGCTGGCATCGCTGGAGGAGTGTCCGGGCTTGCAGGCGGGCTTGAGCCGCGCGTCGTCCGGCGGCGATACGTACCGGGTCGTCGTCGGAGTTGGTCTGCTCCATGCTGACGCTGGCCTCGCTGGAGGAGTGTCCGGGCTTGCAGGCGGGCTTGAGCCGCGCGTCGTCCGGCGGCGGCGTGCCGGCGCCCGCCGCGCCGCGGGACCACATCGCCCGCATCAGTGCTGACGCGAGGTACAGGCTCTGAGAACAAAGTTAGGTGGATACAGGCCTACGAACAAATGAAACATAGAAGCTGATCGGCATACTAAATGGCTCTTCAAAAACGGCCCTGAAATTTCGTTAACAAGTCTTATCCCCTCTTCAATACATCACGCTAATGAATTTCTAATACTATCTTGTGTAATCTCAAACCGCTATTTAACCTTTTAACCCGGCGAGCATGAGGTGAAAAAATGTCATTGGAAAATAGACTTTGTCATTATTGACATAAGTGACAGGGGTGGGTATGAGATACCCTGGGTCATGCTCCCCGGGTTAAACGCCCGTGCCACTGACGCTGAGGGGGTAAGAAATAGATTTGTAAAAAAAATATGCCAACTCAATAATGAGATGGTTTTCAATGAATTCTCATTAAAAAAATAAATGAAATCAATAGCCGTCATTGGCGGTCAAAAGGTTAAAAATACTTGTGATTGGTCCATCAAAGTTTTGATTGGCTATAATCTACATATTTGCATTTGTGAAAGACGTTAGGCCAACATAATCATATGCGCGGTGTTAAGAAAAGCGCTATGTCCTGGCTCTATTGCACAATTGTTTTTGGGGGCATTTTAGAACTTGCGTTAGATGTCCATGTTTTAATATGCTCACAGTAGTAGGCACATTACCATAGAAGCCGTAAAGTAATTTACTATGTAATCGTATACCTAATTAAACATAATATCTTAAGAAACTTGATGGTAGGCCACATTAAATGTAGTGCGAAGATTCTGGTGCTTCAGAGAAGGCTACCGCGCGCCTTCAGATGAACGGTAACAATAAAAAAAGGTTTACTTCATGAACCGAGTGTGTAGCCAAGATTCCAATTGCAAACACTCACTAGCGTATTGTAGTTTTCTCTCTCCGTCACCTTATCTTATTAGTGCGACAAAGACAGTTGCGTTCGTTAGCGATTGGCATCCTGGTCCATACATTTTTCGTACAACTCTCTATTAACAAAAAATATTAAACACCTTTGCAGCTTATTAAACCTTTAACCTGGCTCGATAACATCAAAAACTGGACCAACATCAAAGACGCGGTCACGCTGACAAGGCGAGCCAAGAACAGAAAAGATTTTGCAAAGGTGGCCACCGACGCCCGATAGGGCATGGCAACAGAAGAAGAAGCTTATTAAAGAACATAACACTATTTAGAGAAAAGAAGCTCAAGTCACTACCTGTTCAGTATGTTCCTTAGGTGGCAACGAGCACAGCAAACTGTAGAGATGCGAGCACGGTTTAGGCGCCAGCGCCCGTATGAACCCGGGCAACAAGTCGTACACTTGTCGCCCGCAGTGTTTAAGCTGCGCGGCTGCCCACACCAGCTCCACATGCTCTGACGTCACTCGCCCTTCCACTGCTAGGAACTTGAGGATCATGTGCGACTGCTTTATCACCTGGTAATAATAATAAATATGTATTGAGATATATTGATTAACATTTTAGTTTGTATCCATGCTTTTCAATAAAGGAATTGTAATGTACTTCTGGACAGAAAGTATCTTGGTCAGTCATAGCCAGTAATACCCAGCCCTATGCCAATAATGACCTGGTACGTACACATTGTTTTCTGTAAATTTAAAACTGCTGTGGCAATCCAAAGTGTAGATTTACGACATTATGACATGAAGATTTAAAATTCACACTTGTTTGTTAACATTGTAATATTAAATAAAACTATGAAAACGGATAAACTATATAATCACAAGTCGCTTCATTAACTTTAGGGATGAAGTTAATTTAATTAATATACGGGAGTTTATCCGTTTTCATAGTTTTATTTCATGTTGCGGTAACCGAAGAAAATATTATTGTAATATTGCTTTATCATTTTGCTGTTAAAATACTTGTAGTCTTTAAGCATACCTCAACATGTAGATTAGGTCCAAACAGATGCTCAATAATATTATTCTGCGTAAGCCAAGAGGCTAGCTGCTGGCCGGCCACCTCCGCGTCCTGCGCGGGCTCCCCCGCGCACAGCTCGTTATGCGCGGCTATGTGCGCGTTGATCTGCGCCACGCCTGCCAGTCTCATAGTCAAGGTGCTACTGTTGAAGTACTTAAAGGCTAGCGCTAGACCGTCGCCGTCAAATGTTAGAGGAGCATCTAGGGGCTCTTTTGCTGCTCCCCACATGAAATCTGAATACAATAAAAATTGTTAGATCTGTGTTGTGTGTGAAAATATGCCAAAAAATGGATTTATTAGTTAAAGTCTGTTTCAAGCTCCAACATAAAACTAAATTTTGATGTCTGGCATTAAATCTGATCATCAAATTGTAAAATAATTAATATTTCCAAAAAACACTCAACCATTTACTATTACATCAGGAATTTCTATGTTATTTATCTTTGATAGCTGAAGGTTAAAGGAATCTGACTGTCAACCTAAACTAAAACTGCTATTAAAATGTCAAAAAGCCAGCAACTTTATAGAGCTTGCCCATAAATTTTGTGACAAAGCAATAGAATAGAATAAAGTTTATTCAGGTAAAAAGCGCAGGTATTGTGGTAAAGACTAAAGGCTAAAGACTTAATAAAAGATTAATAAATTTTCTTACCTGCCATAGATTTCACTGCTGGCACTCTTAGATCTTTGTCCTCTAAACTGCACATGTATTTCAAGATTTTACTCCTCAATGGCATGAACAACTGCGCCACCGCTCGAAAGTTCAACCACAACTTGAGATTACCAACAGCTGCCACAATTGCATGGGCCATAGACAGTGGCAGTGTGCTGGGTGATGCATGCTCAAATACTGATGTCATTGCACAAACCCCACCAAGCTTACAGAACAAGCTAACATTACGAAGTAGATATGCAGGTATTTCAGTATCATGTAGGTCACAGTAAGAACTTAAATTTGATATCTCTTGAGCAGACAAGTCATCCAAGCGACTCAGCGCTGAATGTTTACAAGCTAAGTATAAAGGGAAATTTAGAAGAAATATCTTTGAGACAATCGCCATGAGCTTTTCCTTTTGCTGTAGAGACCAAATTTCGGCATCATCAGTGACTGTGGGTTTTGATGCAGTGGGGGGTTCTTCTGTGGTCTCACTTGGTTCTGCAGGTGTTTTGGACTCCTCAGGCTCAACAGGAGCCTGTTCCTCCTTGGGCTCATCACTTTTCTCCTCATTGCTGGGGGGTGTAGGTTCTGGTGGTTGGGGTTTCTCCTCACACTCTTCAGGAGGGGATGTCTTAGCTGCAGCTATTAACTCATCTTTGAGTAGTTTCAGTTGACACACAGACAAACATAAAATACTCTGCACTACTAAATAAAACCTTTCAAAGTTTTTTACATCTCGATAACAGCACATGCATTGCCTGGAAAACAATATAATCTTAACCCCAATACAAATATTTCATAAATATAATTATTATTTAATTGTTTGAAACTCAGAAGATGTAAAAGATAATATTGTTATCTGCATATTAGTGTTTTGGATGTAACAGCTGACTCAAATCTATGTACAATAAGAATACAAACAGACCATTAGACTGTAGCCTTTGTGGAGCAAACAAAACAATGTTATCCCTAGTTTATCGTAATATATATAATTTTTATTTGGTTCTTACCGTTGAGGCCACGAAATAATGTAGTTCAGAACAGTCTCTAGTTCGAATTGGCTTATTGTTGGGTATTGGGAAACATCGTCAGTTAATCTTGCCTCACCTAAAAACAAAGAAATTAAACCATCGTTTGAAATAGCTATGGTAAATAAATTAGCTGTTTTTGTGATAAAATCATGTTAACAGCCCTTGACATAAACAGAAAGCACACGAACGAAAACTACAAAATTTGGAAACAATGTAACTTACAATTTAGTAAAAGCTGTGAAAACTCCGAACAAACATCACACATTCTTATGGTTTTGTAACAATGTTAAGCGAAATATTATTGCAATATCATCGCAGTAATGATTTCGTGTGAAGTATTGACCATAATTGATAATTTTCGTCTCAGAAAACGAACACTGCCTTGTATGTCACGGAATCCGTTTCCACCATTGTTGACGATTGTTGTCAAAAATTGCGTTTTGTTAAACCGCGTTACAAGTAGGGAGCAATTTAATAGCATCGAAAATCTAATTAGTACTTTAAGTGTCCCATTAGTCAATAAACATAACTGTCCTAAGTTGATGATCATTGTTGAACTATAAATATTGCAATTGCAATCATGAAAAATAAGCAGTAATGTTTAGTGCAGGTTAAATAATAAAACGCAAAGAGCGTTTCGTTTATTGGATATTTTGTATTCAATGTATTATAGAATGAATAAATTGTATAAATCTTAAAGCCTAAACGTCTATTTTGAAACGCAAAGTTTTGCACTTTCTATTACCTTTGGTAACTATAGCTATACTAAGATTCCTAATCGTTCTTTATTTCGATAAATTCGAAATAACGAAACGTGACGTGCTGTTTCGTTCGGAAAATATCGCAATTTACACGATTATGAAATATCCAAGTACCTTATAGAAGATTTAAAAACTATTTATAGCTCCCATTCCATTTTTTGACTACGATATGTATAAATTGATTCAAAAATCAATAAGGATGAACCAAAATTTCGATTAATTAGTTAACTGTTTGTATTTGCATTTCTAAACGCTTCACATATGTTCTGTCATTAGATGTCAACAACACTAGTTGACGTTTGAATTGTGCGCTATGGGTTGATTATTTTTGGATTTTAGTTTAATGAAATATGGCCCAATTGCTTTATATCATTGCAAGCTTACATGTTGTACTATGCCCATTCACAAAAGTCGAAGAAAGTTTCAACATACAGGCATTTCACGATATTTTATATCATCGTCATAACCTCTCACAGGTATAGAACAAATCTAATTTTGGATTCTTTAGTGGCATACTTACCAGCGTATAATAATCTAATAACTTTCTCCAGTATGACCACAATGAGTTCCCGGGAGTGGTGCCGCGGACGTTCATCGGGCCGCTTATTATTTCGGTTTTATCGTCGCCTATGGCCGCAATCTTTTATCTGTTTGGGATAAATAAGTTTTGGATGCAGTACGTTGGTAAGCTTATAGAAATATGTCATACAAATTATTAATTTATACACGTATATTACATATATATAATAGAGTTAAATATTCCACAAAAAAAAAAAAAACTAGGACTGTTTACTTGTTATTATAAAACAAATGTGTTTAATTAGAGTTTTCAAGTTTATCTTCACTTGAGTCCTGACCTGAGACTAAATAAATAACTTACAGTAAGTATTTTTAGAATAAAAATATATATTTTGTTTGCAGTGCGCCTAACACTAGCATTGACAGTGATAGCTGCATGGACTCGTTTGAGAAACACATTGCAAAAGCAGTTTGGCAACACATTTGCCTGGTGGTTCACTATAATAACAGTTACCCAGTACCACTTCATGTTCTACATGAGCCGTCCACTGCCTAATATTCTAGCATTGCCACTTGGTAAGTAAAACACAATACTATTTCCTAAGAACAATTTTTTGCCACTTATCTGTAGTGTTTTTCCTATCAAGTGTTCCTGTATTATTTTCCATTTTAGTGTTGCTAGCCTTTGAAGGATGGATAGCAGGCAAGAACAAGCAGTTCCTGATTTCGGCAGGAGCCAGTATGATCATCTTCAGGTCGGAGTTGGCTGTTCTGTTTGGGTTGTTCCTCATCATTGATTTGTACTTTAAGAAGATAGACTTCAAAACGTAAGTAGTTACTTAAAATAGTCAATTGTTTTTGCTGTTAGGCTGTTATTTTAATAAAGTGGGGTCACCTTTGTTAAAATAATGACCTATTTCACAATACCCTGATCCCTAGAATATAACTGGCAGAAAAAATATTTATTTTAGCTTTAGTTGTCGACACTGAAATGTTATGCTTGGTATTTATGTTCAATATTTCTGCTTGTTATGTGTGTGGTCCCTTATGGGTAAAAGCCTCCTCCATCTTTATCCATTTTTCCCTGTCGTTAGCAGCTGTTGTCCACTGTGATCCCGCTGTAATTATAATTTCATCGGCCCATCTTCTCTTTGGCTTTCCAGGTCCTCTCTTGCCCATAGGGCCTGGCCATTTTGTAACTTGCCTTGTCCATCTTTTGTCACTATATCTAGCTACGTGGCCTGCCCACTGCCATTTTTGTCTTAAGCTGTATTGAAGAGAATTTAGTGTTAAATGCGAGTTAATATCAGACAAGTAGTAGTTAAGAGTTAGTATAAACAAACCTCTAGGAAATTTTAGATATAGCAAATATTTACGATTTATGTCATATTTTGGTAATTTCCTAAAAAAACATTGTAATTAATCTACCAGAAAACATACAAGTAAAATGAACAAAAATTGTGTTGAAGTTAGGATGTAGGGAATGTTACTGTTCAAGTTAATTATATTATTATTCGCGATCGGTAACGACATCTATGCATTACAAGGAGAAAAGCCCTAATTTTGCCTGTTACCTATCGATTATAATGTACTAAAGCACAATCCGCCGACTAGATGGCGTTACCGGTCCTAAAATCGACAAGTAATGACTGAATGCCTCAATAAACTGTCTTGCACTACCTATCCACATGAACGGTGTGTTTTTATTTCTCCCACATTTCTAAACGACTGGTACAAAGTGGTCCTTAACGAACGGATATAAGAGCTATATTGGTGTAACAACGAACTTAACCTCAATCATCGATTGCATTTTGTGTTTAAAAATGGATAAAAACTGCAATTTAAAGTGAAAAGACTACATAATAAGTGATAAACGGACTCAATAAGTGTATAAAAACGTTGGTGTGTATATCTCCACTATGGAAGAATATGTAAAAGAACAAGAAAACGTGTACGCGTTGTTGGCGAAAACTATTACCAATTATAAGAAATCTCCCAAACAAAGACTAACTACTGGTTATGTGCAATTACGAATGGAAATACTTACCGAATATTGGACTCAGTTTCACAGCAATCACATGGAAATGTTAAAGTTAGTAGCTAAAAAAGATCGTGCACAATATGAGTACTTCACAAAAGATTATTTTACGGAAGTAGAAGAACAATACGTCGAATTACGGGCCGATATGATGGACTTGTTATTGAAGTTAAATTTACAAGGTGGAGATAGTACGTCGAGTTCGCGTAACCCTTCAACTGCCTCTAGTGTTAGCGACGAAGTGCGGTTGCCCAAAATTAACATCCCTCAATATTCGGGCAGTTATCACGAGTGGACTTCATTTCATGACATGTATACATCGCTAATACATAACAAAACCACACTCAACAAAGTGCAAAAAATGCATTATTTGAAAAGTTGTTTATCCGGAGAAGCGGAACAATTACTTAAGCATATAACTATTAGCGAAAGCAACTACGACATGGCTTGGAATATTTTATTGAACCGCTACAATAACAAACGCATAATTGTAAACACTATTCTGTCACGATTGGTAAATCAACGAAAATTAACAACGGGTACATCGAAAGGGTTACGAGATTTATTGGACACGACAAGCGAGTGTTTAAATAAGTTGAAAAATCAAGACATTCAAGTGGATACATGGGATATGCTGGTAATTCATTTGATTGTAAATAAGCTAGATTCCGAGTCACACAAAGAGTGGGAGCTAGAGCTAGGTTCCCTTGACATTAGTGAATTACCTACCTTGAATATGCTAACCAAGTTCCTCGACAAACGATTCCGTGTTTTGGAAATGATTCAAGCCCCATCGTCGAATGCCACTGTGAATAAAAAAAGTTTTCATATAAATAAAAGTGATCAGAAATGCATTTTTTGTAACCAAGACCACCTACTATACAATTGTAAAGAATTTACAAAACTTGCAGTAGATAAGAGAGTGGAGTATGTGCAAGGCGGGCGGCTTTGCTTCAATTGCCTGGTACCAGGGCATTCTGTCAAATTCTGTAAACACCGATCATCTTGCCGCCGATGTGGGAGAAAACATCACTCTCTGCTGCACAACACGTGGAACCCGCAGCCACCGTCGACTGCGCCGCTTCCCGAGACATCAGAACCGCTTCCCGAGAGTAAAGAAGATATCAAGGAAGAAAAAGAAGATAAAAATAAAAAGAGTATTACAGCTCACCTCACTCTGGGGACACGCGCGGTGATGTTGCCGACTGCATTAGTGCAAGTAAAAGCTAAAGACGGAGAAAAACACTTGATGAGGGCGCTGTTAGATCCTTGCTCAGAAGAATCCTTTGTTACTGAGGCCGCAGCACAAAGGCTTAGACTACGACGTACAGCCATCAGTGGACATGTTACTGGAGTTGGTCAAATGAATACTCAGTTTAGGTATTCAACGGAGATAGAGTTCTCATCAAGAATCGAGCCTGAAGTGAAGATGAAAGCAACGGCGTACGTTATACGTCGCATCACCGACATTATGCCGGAGAATAAAATGAAGATTGAAGAGTGGAAGCATATAGAGAAGTTGTGTCTCGCAGATCCGTCATGTCATACACCAGGTCACATCGACTTACTTTTAGGAGTCGAAGTTTGGAGCGAAGTGATTAAACCTGGAGTTGTTAAAGGCCCCTCAGGAACCCCTATAGCGCAAGATAGTCACCTGGGGTGGATAGTATCCGGAAATGTGATGACGGATCACACTGCCACCAAAAACATTGTCAGCATGCATCTCAAGGTCGATTTAAACAGCATGCTGAAGAAGTTCTGGGAGTTAGAAACTATAGAAGAAGAAAGCATTACACTAACTTCAGACGAGAAGAAGGCAGAAGATATTTATGAGAAGACACACAAAAGGAGAGAAGATGGTCGCTACGTGGTCAGACTGCCATTTAAAGAAGATCCACCCGTCTTACCACGTGACTCCCGAGAGATAGCAATAAAGAGATGGATATCGCTGGAAAGGAGACTAGAGAAGACACCAAAGTTAAAGGAAGATTACCACGATGTATTACAAGAATATATCGATTTGGGACATATGGAGAAAGTTAGTAATAAAGAAATACCCGAGAATTGCGCATACTTACCACACCATGCTGTTGTGAGAGAAAATAAAGAAACTACCAGAGTAAGAGTAGTTTTCCACGCGTCTGCCGCTGGCACTAATGGAGTAACATTAAATGATGGATTACTCGTTGGTCCCACTCTGCAAGAAGATTTACGTGACATACTGCTGAGATGGAGAACACACAAAATCGCTTATGTCGCCGACATCATTAAAATGTACCGGCAAATTCTGGTAGATGAAGCTGACACCAATTATCAGAGAATTGTCTGGAGAACCAAGGCTGACGCACCGATAGAAGATTATAGACTCCTTACTGTCACCTTCGGGACTTCCTGCGCTCCTTATCTGGCCATCAAAACATTGCGCCAAGTTGCGTTAGATGAGGGTAAAGAATATCCTGAAGCACGGCGTATTATTCTGGAAGATTTTTATATGGACGACGTTCTGTCAGGTCATGAAACTGAAGATCAAGCTACACTACATCAGAAAGAGATCACGGCAATTCTAAAAAAGGGTGGATTTGATCTGCAAAAATGGAGTTCAAATAGTGAAACATTTATGAAAGAGATTGTACCTGTAAAACGATCACCAAATTCCCAAAGAGAAGTAGATAGACACGACAGTATTAAAACTTTGGGTATAATTTGGAACACAAAGGAAGATAAATTACAGATAACGAATAATTTAAAGGACTTACCTGAACATCCTATTACCAAGAGAAATGTTTTGGCAGATATAGCTTCATTGTTTGATCCGATGGGTTGGCTGGCCCCGGCGGTAATAATTGCCAAAACATTCATGCAGAAGTTATGGTCACTTGGAGTAGGCTGGGATGAAGAGCTTGCTGATGACATTAAAGCAGATTGGTTGAAATTCAGGAAGGAGATTCCAGCGTTAAGTGAAGTCAAAATTAATCGCTGGATACACACCACTGCAGACAGAAGTTCCATTGAAATCCACGGGTTCGCTGATGCCTCGATGTGTGCTTACGCCGCTGTAATCTACGTCCGAGCCGTGGACACCAATGGAAGGATTCAAGTGTCTCTACTCATGGCTAAAACTAAAGTAGCCCCTTTGAAGCAAGTGTCCATGCCGAGGCTGGAGATGTGCGCTGCTGTGCTGCTGGCTAGACTGCTGAAGCACGTGGTGAATCAGCTGAAAGTACAAAAACACCAAGTATTTGCATGGTCTGATTCCAAGGTTGTACTTTCGTGGATAAAAGGAGACCCAGGTCGATGGACGCCTTTCGTGAAGAATCGGGTCACGGAAATAAAGAACGTGGAAGAGATAAGTGGATGGTACTATGTCAATACTAAACACAATCCCGCAGACCCTGCATCGCGAGGAGTGATGCCAAGAAAACTGTTGTCCAATGAGCTGTGGTGGGATGGACCGGCATTTCTTAAGGAGCCAACCATAGAACTGCCGGGAACAGAGGTACCTGAAACAGACTTAGAATGTAGAAAAACAATTAAAACTTTAGTTACAAATAAAGAAGCTGAAGAAGATTTAATACTAACCTTGATACGCCGATACTCGTCGCTTGGAAAACTGGTGAGAATAATCGCATACTGTCGAAGATGGATGCTGCACCTGAAAAGGAAAAAGGATAATGAAAAACACTTACCAATTTTCCTGACGACTGATGAGAGAGAGGAGGCACTTACCATTTGCTTGAGACGATCCCATGAAATCGAATTTCGTGAAGAGGTTGATGACTTGAAGAATAAGAGACAGCTGAAAAAAAGAAGTCGTTTGTTATCACTCAGCCCCTTTTTAGATCCAAAGGGTGTGTTGAGAGTAGGCGGCCGGCTACGCCACGCTGATTTAGGAGCCCAACAGAAGCACCCCATCATAGTAACAAAAGACAATGCTCTATTACCTCTTCTTTTAGCAGAAGCACACAGCAGCACTCTTCATGGCGGTCCACAGCTGATGGTAATATATTTACGGTCAAAATACTGGTTACTCAACGTGACTAATAAAGTGAAGAAATATGTACGTAACTGCGTCGTTTGTATCCGGCAGAGAGGAGAAACCAGTAACCAACTCATGGGCGATCTCCCAGCGGTCCGTGTCAAACCCGCAAAACCCTTTTTGATCAGTGGAGTAGACTTTGCTGGACCTATAAACGTACGTATGAGCAAAGGTCGTGGAGCTAAATCAACCAAGGCGTACATATCACTGTTCGTCTGCATGGTAACCAGAGCTTTCCACATTGAGTTAGTCAGCAGTTTGAGTACAGAGGCATTTCTAGCAGCTTTAAGAAGATTTGTGTCCCGACGCGGACGTTGCGCAGAAATGTGGAGCGATCATGGTACCAACTTTGTAGGTGCCAAAAAGGATTTAATTGCCATGTGGCGCCAAGGTCAAGCGAGAATCCCAGAGGAGTTCGCAGCCCTATTAGATAACATGAGGATCAAATGGAAGTATATTCCTCCTGCAGCTCCAAACTTTGGTGGTATATGGGAGGCCGGCGTAAAATCTGTTAAGTATCACATGAAAAGAATCGTAGGAAACGCCACGCTCACTTTCGAAGAAATGGCTACGTTACTTACCCAGATCGAAGCTTGCCTCAACTCGCGCCCTCTATACCCACTTAATGATGACCCAGACTCCTTGCAAACGTTAACACCTGGCCATTTTTTAACCTTTGAACAGCTCGTCGGTATCCCTGATGATGACTACACCAACTTTAAGATTCATCAGCTGTCTAGATGGCAATTAACGCAAAAGATGTTGCAAGATTTCTGGAGACAGTGGCAAAAGGAATATTTGACACGTCTTCAGCAACGTCCTAAGTGGAACCGCATAACTAAAGATCTAGATATAGGCGATTTGGTATTGGTCAAAGACCAGAGACTCCCGCCTGGGAATTGGCCTATGGGTCGTATCACCGGAAAACATCCAGGCCCTGACGGCTTAACTCGGACATATGACATAAGAACGATATCTGGTGTCATTCAAAGATCTATAAGTAAATTATGTATTTTACCTCGTGTAAAGGACTCCGTCCTTTCCGGGGGAGTATGTTCAAGTTAATTATATTATTATTCGCGATCGGTAACGACATCTATGCATTACAAGGAGAAAAGCCCTAATTTTGCCTGTTACCTATCGATTATAATGTACTAAAGCACAATCCGCCGACTAGATGGCGTTACCGGTCCTAAAATCGACAAGTAATGACTGAATGCCTCAATAAACTGTCTTGCACTACCTATCCACATGAACGGTGTGTTTTTATTTCTCCCACATTTCTAAACGACTGGTACAGTTACACCATGCAATTACTAGTCCCACTCCATAACATCACATACTTTTACAGGACTATACCTATGACAATTTATTGTAGAATATAGAAAAATGAAAATATGTATTGTACTTATGTTTTTTGTAGCCAAATTGGCAATCGGTAATGATCAGTAGCATATCATAGTTTTCCACTCTGTCACTCGTTCTCAATAGTGCACTAACAGTTGTGTTTCGTTCAATTATCAGCTTAATGTGCTAATTATATTTCCTTAGATATTTTTTTTTCCAGATTGCTCAAAATAGTAGTACCGGCCGGCGCGAGCCTGGTGGCACTGACCGTGGTAGTAGACTCCGTGTTCTGGGGGCGCCTACTGTGGCCCGAGGCTCAGGTGTTCTGGTACAACACCGTATTGAACAAGAGCTCCGATTGGGGTGTATCCTTTTGAATTCAACGTCATTATGGCTGGGTTTGTAAACTCGTAAATACCACAGATAATATACCGTACAGTATATGGTACCACTAAATCGATTACCATCAGTAATTCTTACAAACATAGGGTTTTGGATTTGGATAGACAATTCGTTGAAATTTGAAATAAAAGATGACTTGCTTTTAAAATATAACGGAAAAAATTCAAAATTTTGGAAATTGGTGCGTCCGTCCTTAATAAGAAAAAATGCTACTGCCAAAAGTGCCTACTGCAGCGGGGCGCGGACATTGACCAGTCAGCTGAACGGTCCCACGTCCGCGCAGTCCCTTCTGTCGGCTTGCGAGTATTGGAAGCATAGACATTCATAGTTAGTATGAAACAAAACATGTCGTCACCCGTGGCACGCCTTTCCCTCGGTGCATCGCGAGGCGTCTTATTCACTGTAGACCTGGCTAATCAGTAATCGCAAATTGTGATTATTTCGTTATTGTTAATTTGATGTTATTTTTTAGCAACAAGACCTTTGTAATATCATTAGCTACGTTTCCTAACGCATTTTTGAAAAGTTAGTACCCCTGTGTCATAGACAGGACCACACCCATTTGCCCGTACGGCGCTTGCACATAAGCTACGCATCTCACTGTAAAATAAAATAATATCTACTGTTAACGCCTGGTAATACTAACACTGGCGTTGACCAATGACGACGACCGTCGGCAGCGAATCGGATCGCTCCGTAAGCGCGACAATAGCGCTTAAGTTACGTTGTCACTTCACCACATGCAGTGGTGTACCAAGTGGTCTGGCCTCAGTGGCCTCTTCTCCTTTCTAACCACCGTAGCTATCACACGTGTCCTAAACTATAAAGAACCTTCAACCGATTATAAACCTAATAATTCATTAAAATGGTAAACTATTATCATTACTTTCCTTTAAAAGCCCAAACAAATACTAAGAAGAATAAAACAGTATTGATACTCCAAACATACTTTTATTTAAAAGTTATACCAAATACTACATATACAATTGGTTTATTTTTATTGTATTTGGTGCAATACAACCTTAGCCTTGAACAGACATCCCCATTCCTCTGGTACTGGTACTCGGCGCTGCCGCGCGGGCTCGGGCCGAGCCTGCTACTCGCGCCGCTCGGCGCGCGCCTGGACCGCCGGCTAGTACAACTACTCGCGCCCGCGCTGTGCTACGTGGCGCTGTACTCGCTCCTGCCGCATAAGGAGCTGCGCTTCATCATATACGTGTTCCCGCTCTTCAATATGGCGTCAGCTGCCGCTTGCTCTTATATGTGAGTCGCTTTATTCTAACGCATCAATGGCATGAGAGGTAAACTAATGTAAAGCTGATAATACTGCCTTGGCAATGTGAAGATGTGCGCGGCACTATGACCGGCACTATGGGGACTACATTAAGGCAACCACGACACCTTGAGATAACATAACAGTTCATGCGATGGTAAGGGTTGCAAAATTTGCTACCACTTCTCGTATCATTTAAGATTATAATATAATTATGGTCTAGTAAAAATATTCTACAAATTAATAAAAAATGGATTTCTGATATACCGCATCTTTTTGCCGTTTCTCGACTAATATTAATGGAAAGGAAATACTTTTCCTCTTTCCTGATGATATTAAATACCCTAAACAGTTGGGAGTTTTGATGCCATCTCATCTCAATCTGGTTAGCGTATTTTATATTACCACTTTTGTTTCAGATTCACTCGACGAACGAAAGCGCCAATCTTCGAGCTTCTTTTCTGGGGAACCGTCGTCATTGTCGTCGGCAACGTGTTGCTATCCGTCGCGTTCGTGTCCGTGGCCATGACCAACTACCCGGGCGGGGTCGCCATGACTAGGTTCGTAGCCATCGTTCATTCGTTTGTCAAAGTCATGTCTTTTCGCATTCTCTCTTGCCTTAAAATGTTATGGATAATTGCTTTGACAGTCTGCCAAGATCAACCAAGAGTAGGCAAATGGCACTACAGCACACGGCGTCTACAACTACAACTAATATTATAAGTTAGTACCCCTGTGTATAATAGGCAGGACCACACCCATTAGCCCCCATGGCGCTTGCATAATAAGTAACATTTTTGATATATGAAAGACTAATGGGTATATGCAGGGCCGGATTTAGGGGGGGGGGGCAACCGGGGCTACAGCCCCGGGGCCTCCGCGAAAGAGGGCCCCCCACAATAGAGAACTCGAATAAAATATTTTCACATTCCAACTATAGTACGGTCAAATCGTATATAATTTTACCCTAAACTCGCAAATCAAGTAGTATCGCTGCATTTTTGGTATGTTGTTTAGACACCATAGGACAGTAAAAAACCATATTTTGCAAGCAAAAAAAAGTTGTGCTAGCTGGGTAGTACGTGAAAAACTGCGAAATTTACGGCCATTTTTTAGTTTCTGATTTTTATTAAAAAAACCTTACGTTTTTTGATATCATACGTTATTAAATGTTTAAAGACTAATAAATTTCCAACAAGTTGAGCTAACATGCATTACCGTAAGTCTTATAGTTTCAGAGATTCGAGACTTTAAAAAGTACCCCTTTTTGTAAACTAGATAAAATTTTGTGTTTTGCTAACGTTTTCGACTTAATATCGCCTCACCTAATTATGCTACGAAAAACATGCAACAATGACCTTATAGCGCACTTAATATTCTTTAATTTAAGGGTAAAATTAGGTCAGTGAACTTTGTAGTTGAAAGTATAAACCCGAAATTCCAAAGGCAGGAGGCCCGCTATCTAAGTTTTTCATACAAATCGCAAGTCGAGTTGCAAAGCTGCAATTTTGGTATATTATAAAAGCCTTATAGATATATACGAAAATGCATATTAAAAGAAAAACAAAAAAATAATTTGGGCATAGGACGTAAAAAACGGAAAAAAATTCGCACTTTTTTTAGTTTTTGACGTTTAATTAAAAATCTATTATCTTTTTGATACTGATTGCTATAAAACTAAGAAAGAACATTAAATTTGAAAGGATTTGAGCTACGTTGCATCACCGTAAGTTATATATATTTTGAGATACGACATTTCATAAAGTGCCCTTTTATCAAAACATTAACAAATTTTAGGTTACGTTAAAGCTATTCACTAAATATTGGCAAAACGTTCGCGCTAAGAAAAAAAAAGTAATTGTAGATAATAACTATATTAAATTTGGAACAAATTGAGCCAATAACAATTACTGTAAGTCTTATAGTTGAGGGTATGCGAGGCTTCAAAACATGCATTTATTTTCTTAACTTAATGAAGGGCACATTTTGAAATGTCGTATCTCTAAATCTGTAAAATTTAGGGTAATGCAAGGTAGCTCAAATCCTTTCAAATTTAATATTCTTTCATAGTTTTATAGCAACTAGTATCAAAAAGTTATAGTTTTTTAGTTAAACGTCAAAAACTAAAAAAAGTCCGATTTTTTTCAGTTATTTACGTCTTATTCCTAAATCCTTTTTTTTGTTTTCTTGTAGTAATGCATTTTCGTACATCCCTATAGAGCCTATATAATATACAAAAATTGCAACTTTGCAACACGACTTGCCATTTGTATGAAAAACTTTGATAGCGGACCTCCTGCTTTTTGAATTTCGCGTTTTTAGTTTCAATTACAAAGTTTACTGACCTGATTTTACCCTTAAATGAAAGAATATTAATTGCGCTATAAGATAATTATTTCATGTTTTTCGTAGCATAATTAGGTAAGGCGATATTAAACCAAAAACGTTAGAACAACTCAACATTTTATCTAGTTTACAAAACAGGGTACTATTTGAAGTCTCGAATCTCTGTAACTATAAGACCTACGGTAATGCATATTATCTCATCTTGTTAAAAATTCATTCATCTTTAAACGTTACCTGATACATATTGTCAAAAAACGTAAGGCTTTTTTTATAAAAATCAGAAACTAAAAATAGACAGTAAATTTCACAGTTTTTCACGTATAACGCAGCTAGCACAACTTTTTTTTGCTTGCAAAATGTGGTTTTATACTGCCCTATGGTGTCTAAATAACATACCAAAAATGCAGCTTTACTACATGTTTTGCGAGTTTAATGTACGATTTGACCGTACTACTAGTAAACAGTATCAAAAAAATTTTTTCACGACACTGTTCGTAAATGTGATGATTGTTTGACTAAACACAGTACGGAAAGTTGTCTAGAGACGTATGGCTGTCAAATTGTGACAGCTGTACATCTATGAACGTCACGAACAGTACAACAATGTTGAACGTAAACTAAAAGGTCATATCTAAACACGGATTTCATAGGTAGATACGACGTTTTAAAAAATATTTCACAGAAATTTTCTCGGACTGCTTGTTTTTTTTTTTAATTTTTGTGGCACAGGATCATGGCCTTAATTGAGCTTACCGTGGGACTAGGTTGATTTGTGTAAGATGTCCCAAGATATTTATTTATTATTATTTATTATTTATTATGGCGTTCAGCCACATAAAAATGTGACTAATTTTTAATAATTATAAAAAATGTGTTTTATTTACTCACAGTTGTCGTGAAAAGCACAATGTTTAGCCTCGGCTAAAAGTGCAATAGATGAACTCGTACTATCGAGGGCCTCCCCAAGGGTCGGCCTTCAAACAAACTCGTTCATCTGTTGCTTACTTTCCAGCCTCTACAACAATGTACTATTACGCTGTTTTGAGAACTTGACTGAAAAAAATTGTCGACTTTATCAAAAAATAGTTGGAGGTCAGGGGGCCTCCACTTCTTTGTTGCCCAGAAGCCTCTCAACCTCTAAATCCAGCCCTGGGTATATGGATATAATATAATCAACATCACGAGCAACGAAGTGGACAACGCTTTCGAAATTGTTTGAATAGTTTGATTTGAGTTGTTTGAATAGTGGGAATTTAATAAGCAGATTTGAGTTGGTTAACTTCAAACCCGGGTAAATCCATTTCTGACCTTTTGTAAGTTTTTGAAAAAATTAAATTAAAAACAACAATATTTCACCACCAATCAGCGAAAGAAGTTTGTTCAATATGGCTGTCAGTCAACGTCAATTTCTAACCATATTTTTTTCAAATCTTGATAAATCCAGGTATGTTTAATCAAAATTATATAAATCCTCACTGAGTTTTTTCAAATATAGATAAATTGCAAATTAGATGGTTTTTAACTTGAGTTTGTCGAACAAGAACGATTTTTTATTGATTTAGCCATAATAAAAATAATTTGCATGTAAAATCACCGAATTATCACTTTTTTCAATAATCTCTCAAGTGGTTAGAGTGGAATTGGATTTATCGGTGTTTGAACCGACTCATTTATTCCTGCAACTTCTGAAATAATAAATAAGTAACCGGCTCTGAACAAGTACATTTAGAGTTAATCAAGTTCTCTTTTTTTCAGATTCCACAAACTCCTCAAGAACGAACCATACGTCCACGTACATATCAGCAACTTGGCAGCACAGACCGGTGTCACCAGGTTCACAGAAATCCACAACCATTGGCAGTACAGCAAGAACGAATCCCTCAGTCCAGAACAGCTGCAGGAATACACCCACCTCCTGATAGAAGCCAAGAGTAAATATTCACCGAACCTAAAAACCTTCACTCGTACGCATACCGTTCTAGAAGGTATAGAAGCCTTTTCTTCTGTCTCTATCAATTATAAGCTGATACCTCCAATCAAGATTAAAACTCGCCCCGCGCTGTTTATTCTACAGAGGAGAAATTTCCGTGAATATCCACATGGTCATAAAGTTCTTGATGGCAGTTTCCGCCAAGACCCAGATTTAAGTAACACTTCAGATGATAGTTTTGATGTATTGGAAACAGAGGATGCTTATACTGATAGTGCTGAAATTGAGGACTTGCCAGAAGAAGAACAAATTATTGAGGAAGAAGAACGAGTAGTTGAAATGGAAGAGCCAATTGATAAAGTAGAAAACATTGTTGAAACTAAGGAAGAATCTCCTATAGAACTCAAACCAGAATCCGACGTGATGGATCTACCTATTGAAGAGATAGTTGAAGAAACAGATAACACAGAAAATGCTCAAGTTATTGAAGAAAAAGAAGAATTTATTAAAAAGCCAAAGATTAAGAAAGCCATTGATGATTTGAAGAGTTTGAGAAAAGAGAAAAAACGAAAAGCGATAGCGAAAATAAAATCGGAAACTCGAAAAGAGGTTGTTGCGTCTGCGAAAGAAAAGCTCAGGGAGTTGATGAAACGGCACAAAAAGATCGCGGAGAAACTGTCCGATGATGGTGACGGTGCTAAAGCAGAGATTAATGTGATTGAAGTAGATGGTAGAGGTGATATACCGGAAGAAATACAAGAAACCGTCGTTGAAGTGCCAACGCAAGTTGATATTGAAAATGAACTCCAAGATGTGACTGAAAATGTTAAACTTAGTGATGAAATAGCGGGCTCCAACTTAAAAGTTGATGATATAGTTGAAGAAGTTATAGCTAGGCTTATAGATAGAAAAATATATGACGATAAAACGAAACCGGAAGATATCAAAGCCGAAGACAGGCAGGTGATTCAACAGATCGTCGAAGAGATCCTCTCAGAGAAAATGAATTATACTAGATTTGATCAGTAATTGCTTTTAGTGCTTGCTGATATTGTTATAGTTACTAATTGATCTCGGATATAGTTATCTAAAACAAGTTTTTACCATCAAGCCGTTAGTAAAATGATTAGTTATAAATCTATTCAGCAGATTAGTAAGATATGCAGCTCAGCTTCAGTAACTTTCTATTCAAAGGGAATTTCAGGAATTTCCATATCAATAAACATTTTATATTCATACAATAATTCCTGATTATTCAATGCATTTTACATGTAACAGCATTTTGACTAATGATATATCTACTGTTAGTATAAATGGCAGGATATCTAGTCACATATCCGAAAAATAACTCTGTTTTAATTGTTGAATTTGCCGTTATTTATATTTAATATTAAGATTTTTCTTACATGTAAATAAAACAATTAATAATTATGACACGTTTATTTTAACTTAAACATGAAATCTTTAGATGGTTTTAATTATAATGCTTACATTCGATAATCATGATTAATAATAGTCTAATCAGTCTAATAAGGCATAAGAAGTACATGACACAGGTACCATTATTGAAGTTGTATAGGTAAACTCTGCCATCAAATGGCACCTGAGGACCTCAGGAAGCCACGACAAGGTCCAATATAATATATCTACAAGATACTCCTATATTAAGTTTCCCTGATATTAGTACATACAGGCCGCGTTTCCATTACAAATAGGAGAGGTAGCTAAACGAGACTAAAGAGCTACAAATAAAACTTTAGAAAAAAGTTAAATTATTAAGATATACCCACACTTTCTATCCTTCTTCGCGCATTATTTTAAGATGATTTGGGTGGAAAACAACCATATTACTTAAATTACACTTAAACACAACTTTTACTTGTGGTGTCTACGTTACCAGAAACTAAAGAAAAAAGTATTTACAACTGTATTGTATGATAACTGCTGATTTTACATTAAATATGACATACATAAATGCCTATCAACATTGACTAGAACAAATACTATGAGTCTTTCGACCAATTTATTCTTTGAATCAATGATTGAATCAATCTGCATAAACTCTACAAATCTGTAGTTGTAACAAGATTTGTCAGAATGAGTCTATAAATATCATGAAACAATACAATCCTCACATCACCAACTGCGCAAAACAGGTAGTGATTCGAAAAAAAAAACAAATATTTAGTGTCCCAAATTGAAGGGATTGTCACTAGGAGTCTACAGCGTCATCAATTGTAATATTTAGTGTGTATCAATTAACCTTTTCACCGTCACGTAAAAAATAACGCCAAGCAACAAATTCCACGTAAAATCTAACGTACGTACGAAATATAAGACGACGAATGGCCTGACGAATAAAATGTGTGTGTACAATGTGCAACTGGCCTAAGAAATGTGGTAAAACATCTAAGTTATCACAGTCAGTAAGATGAACATGGTTTAAGTAAATAAATAAAAGGTGTATGTTTATAGATTAATAATAAATATTTAGGCAGGTATCCTGCTACACATTTCAATTGAGTATAAAAAGGATTGTGTGAAAGTTGAATATTTTCTTACAGTTACAGCTGGACGAAAAATTAATTACTGCGACTGCTAGTTTCCCTAGTCTGCTAGTCGGAATTAATACACAGTTCACAAAATTATTGAATGGTTGAACTTATTCACTTTTTGATAAATATACAGTGTTTCAACGATAAAGTAAAGGAAACGTATTTTAATACAGGCAGCTCGCCTCAGTTAAATGAACGAAATAGTAAAGCAACGCATTTAACTGTGGCAGAAAGTCTTAAAATGTTCATCTCAATTTGAAGTCGATATATTTAACCTTTTGAACGCTAAAATGTTCTAAAGCTGTCAGGCTCACCATGCCAGCAACACCTAAGGAGGGCACGGTGGATGCCGTCAAAGTAAATATTTCTTATGCTGACCGATAAGGTTCATATTCGGCAATCGTCTGTCGAGATACTCCTAACCAATCACTTGCTTCATATTTGAAAACTACTCTTTTTTTACATACACATAATATTAACAGCTCGCAACCACAGTTGCATGAAGCAATTGAGGGAATAGAGGCACCGTGTGCCGTAGTGCCTACTACAGGCCATAGCGGGTTCCGTTAAAGCAATGCCGACAGTTAAGCCGAGATACATGCCAGTATCTCGGCTACTGCTACTACTGTATACTGGCATGTATGTAGTGCCATGTGGTGACGGTAGTAAGAATTAGGGCTCTCGGTCGTGTCCGGGTTTCGTGTACCCGTTTCCGTGTACCCGTTTCTTTGCTACCGGGAAACGGGTTTCTTACCCGTTGGGAACGATTAATTAGGAACCGTGTAATTAAGACACGGATACCCGAGTACCTGTGTCTGATCCGCCCTCAATGTGTAGTGACAGTGGCAATCTAAAATGTAGGTACGATTTTATATTTGAACAAAGTATTGAACCGCATTTAACCTGCAACAAATAAAATTTCTAGCTGCGTAATTCGTAAAAAACTGCGAATTTTTCGGTAGGTATTGTTTTGTTTCAGACTTTTTACTAATAAAAACATAGGTTTTTCGAATATTCAATTGTAATGGATCCGCAAGACTTAAGCTTGGAAAAGTTTCTAAGTGGATCCGCGGACCCGCGCTTGGAAACGTTTCTAAGTTGGAAACGTTTCTTGGCGTTTCGTGTCGTTCGGGTTCTTAGTACCGCCGGTGCTAAGGACACGTGTACACGTGTCTGCGGGTACCGGTAGCCCTAGTAAGAATACATTTGTCACCACCCAACTCCTCTTGCGGGTGTCGTAAGAGTCGCGTAAGGGATTGAAGTGTCACTGACCACAATTATAAAAGATTTATGATGGGCAGCAGCGTCATCATAGTGGACACATTACTGCGATCGCCAATCCGCTTGCCCAGCGTGGCATTTACCTCCTAATGGGTTTATACGCATAATTAATAGGAGAGGCCTACGTCCAGCAGTGGACTATCATGGCATGTAGGTTTCATTTTGATGCGATATGGAAGGCGTTCAAAAGGTTAAACACATTACGATTCAGAAAAAAGAAATAACCTAACATAAAAAAACTGTCCTCAGACACTTAACAAAAGGGTATTTCTCAGAGCGTAAACGAACATCTCATTCATCTGGTCACGTTTATTTGGAAGTGGCTGAATGATTTGAGGTTGGTTTTGGTCGTCTTATAGAGAAACGGGTGCTGTATCTGACGACTGAAAATGGTACCAAAAGATGTAACCACTTCCAAAAAAACGTGACCAGATGAATGAGATGTCCGTTTACGCCCTGAGAAATGCCCAAAAATATCACAAAGTTAGAGCAGCTCCGTCAATATCTTCCAATCGAACCGTCCCGAGCTGGAGTTGATAGAGGGGGGACACGGCGGGCACACGAGCTGCCACGGCCGCTCGCGCACCGCCGCCAGCGCGCAGTACGGCACGCGCAGCAGGTGCTTGTTGATGGCGTACGGCGCCAAGATGGCGGCCGGAGGGGATGAAATATATAAAAATGTACTCCATCAAATAGAATAAACTGCACCGATAGCTATAAAAATTATTCAAATAAATCCCAATACCTTCAGCCTCAGTATCCTTGACAGCGGACTGCATAACCAATTCGTTCCGCTTGTAGAACTCCTCAAGAGTTTCCGACGTGGTGATGTCCAAGTCTACGTACGGCTTATATCTGTAAGCATCAAATTAATAATCTGAGGCCCTAACGCGAACCACGAACGAAGCATTCCCTCTCTCTCGCACTTGTGAATTTGAACGTAAGTGTGACACACTTTCTTCGTGGTTCGCGGTAGGGCCTCAGTATACCTCGCAATTTAAGAGTTTAACCAATAATCAAAATAAAATTTTATCTCTACACTGACTTAAATTTCCGAGCCAGTAGTGAATGACGATGTAGTCTAGAACTATGGTTAGTTTTTTTTTTCTTTACAACTAAGTTTTTCTTCGAATAGTCATGAAAACGAAGTTACTTTGACGAGATATTTTGATAAATTATCGATTTTTAGAAATCCAAGTTTAATAAAGCCGTTGATACTGTTACGCCGGTGGCATGATAAAAACTACAAATATGATTTTAGACACGTTAGAAGCGTTTTCAGCAGGCTGAAAA